>JAAEAF010010179.1:0-29589 GCA_011037195.1 Triatoma infestans
CAGCCTGGAAAACGGTGGCCCACTCACCAAGAAATGGTTACCGTCCTCAAAATAGACGGTAGCCCAGACCTACCATCCATCCTGGAGCCGTCCGTGTAGCATCGGAGATAATTCTCACTTTGGTGTCTTAATGAACAATTTATCTATTTATCTAATCTTGATCTAAAAAATTATTGCGAGAAAATGTATAAGTTACAAAATTTGCTAACGTTTAACTATGGCTCGGAGTGCACATAGATACAACAATTTTGTTTTTAGTATATATTCTTCAAAAACTTTTTAAGGATTAAAAATACAAAAATTAAAAAGTAATATATGTACAGTTAGAGAAGCTTAGTTTTGTGGGTACAGTTGTGGAAGGAACACTGGCAGCTGAAAGGTATCTGTGGTTATTGGTAACAGAGGAATCTATAAGAATAAAAGAAGTTGAAAAAGAAAGACAGTAACAGAAATAGTAAAAGAAAAGAAGTGAGACGGAAGTACTTAGAAAAGACCTATTGTGGGTGCCGAGTTAATTGATAGTTTGAGAACATGTGCTCGGCCCACAGTGTTTGATTGCGGTCTCTCTAGTGGATGATAAAAAGACGGACAGATATCATACCATACTAATCAGACTCGGATATCTTAACTAAATATCCTTGAAGAAATATTATATACTGTAATGAAATGGACTATCATATGCTGATATGGTGATATTCTTAAGTAGGAGAGCTCATATTGGTGATGGTTCAACAATATAGTACAATTTGAAAAGGAGACGAGTAGTGGTGTCTCAAACCCCAAAACCTTATTATGGTTATATCGATTGTATTGATTGCGTAACAAAGGTAATAATTATATATTACACATAAAATACAGTATAGATAGTCCCATAACTCGAGGTCCCCAACTTAATAACGTATTATTAAAGCCGTTTTGAACCAAAAATGTCTAATAAACAAAGTTCCGAAAATGTTTCCTTAATTGAAATACAGCCATTGAAAGGTGGAAAGCTGAAATTAATTAAGAAAAAAAAAAAATGCGTTTTTCAAACAGAACTTTATTATTAAAGGATCAGATTCCATTCAACTGTCAGTTATTTTCCATTATTGTCAGTTATTCAGTTCCTTTTAATTGTTTACAGCTGTTTTTGAAGTGTCAATTTTTTTTTGTTTTAAATTATTTACGTCAGTTTTGATGTTGATTTACCAAATTGTTAAATAAAATAATTTAAAAATTTATTTTTTGAAGATGAAGATTACGCCGATATTCATTAAGTATATGAGTTTTGTAGAGTGGCATAACATTGCACTGCATAATATCAGAGGCGATTCCCCCTCATTGTTGTTTGTAAGAAATATCTATTTATATTTTCTGGATTGTAATTGCATTCATTTCACCTTTACAATTCCTTTATCAATGTCACTTGTTGACTTTATTCCATGTTTATTCCGAAGTGAAATGTACTATTTTCTTAGTGTAAGATAAAATTTAAATTTTTTATTATTATTGGTATCTGTATGCTTTTATTCTATAGGGTGTGTGATAGATATTCCAGATTTTTTCATTTTTAGAAATATTATGGGAGACAGGTGGGAACGACATTATAATCCAATGGATATTCATGGACATGCAAACAGCATCTCTTCGACTTCTTACTTTATCATGTATATTTTATTTACTGTTTCTGTATGATTTATTTTTAATTTATATAAACTATATTTTTGAATATGTTAGTTATTTTCTCGATATTTTATTAATTTCAGTTTTAATAGGAATGAAAAACTATAGCATAGCAAAGGAAAAATTTAATTAACCTTAATATGAGAAAAATGATCAATATATTTCTTCTTATTTAGTTTGTCCTTCATCCATTCAGCCATTCTACCGATATGAAAAATCTGCGCTGCCGATTGATGTTGATTGTTTAGTTGAATATCCAGGAGGCCGGTGAGAACAATCTCTATATATATATATAGCTCTGCAGTTAGTATTCCAAATTTAAAGGAAATCGTTATAGTCGTTTTCGAGAAAATTCCAAAAAACTATTCTATAATGTCGTACTTCCGGTTAACCGATTTTTTTAAAATTTGAAATTCTATCAATGCTTACAATGTGTATTTATTACGAGTGTGAGTCAAATATAAACCGGACTTTTTTTGTATATATTTATTTATGATAAGAAATTACAAAAAATATATTTAATGTTTTCCAACATAGTCTCCTTTACACTCTATACATTTTTCTCAGCGTTTTCGAAGCTTGAAGATCCCTTCTTCAAAGAAATTTTGTGGTAGACTCATCAGCCAATTGCGCACAAAATCTTCGACAGCTTGATGGTTTTCAAACCGTTTTCCTCCCAGTGCTTCTTTCAAGGGCCCAAACAAGAAGTAGATAGAACAAGAAGTAGACAGAAGGAGATAAATCTCGACTGTAGGGAGGGTGTTCATGGGTTTTTCTAATGCAGTTCGACCAATTTGTCCTTTGTTAAAGTCGCCGTGTGAGGCCTGGCGTTATCATGAAGGAGGATGACATCTCTGATTGGAATACCCCGTCTATTGGTTCTGTGTGCGGCTTTCGCTGACTCCACCAGCTGGCAGAAGTAGGTGGAATTCACTGTGCGTCGATCGTGCAGGAAGTCAACAAGTAAACAGTCGCTACCACTTTTCCGACAGAGAGACGGGTTTTTGCCTCTTCGAAAGGGAATCTTTTTTCGCCACTCCTTACTCGCCATTTTTTATTCCAGCGTTTAGTGGTGCACCCACGTCTTATCACTTGTCACAATGCGGCTCAAAAACAACTCCCCTTCCTGCCGGAATTGATTCAAAAGTCTTTTAGTGATTTGCAATCTGACTTCTTTTTGATTTGTGGTCAGTAACCTCGGAACCTATCGAGCACAGACTTTTCTGAAGCCAAGATGCTCTGTGATTATGGTATAAGCACTTCTATGGCTGATTCCTATCTCTGAAGCGATTTCAACGATTTTTACGCGTCGGTCACCTTCAATAAGTTTACGTACAGCGCGGATGTTGTCATCTGTGACACTTGATCTTGGGCGTCGATCGTGTCCTTGATTTTCTACACTGTCACGTCCACCTTTAAACTTCTTAGCCCAATCAAACACTTGGGTCTGAGAAAGGGTACCTTCACCAAACTGTGCTTGTAACCGAGTCAAAATTTCCGTTGGTTTAACACCTTCGTTAGTTAAAAACGTAATAATAATACGTTGTGCAACGCGCGATATAACCTCTTGCTCTGTCATGTCTGTACTGGCGACAGAACAGAGATAAACAATTGCCGATTAAACAGAGATAAACAATTGCCGACAGAACAGAGATAAATAAAACCGATCTTGTTTGGGACGGCCTGATGAGGCACTAAGAAGAAGTCCGGTTTATATTTGACTTACCCTCGTTTAATGTAATTGATAGAACCATATATTATATTAAAGTGGTATTTTTGAGGAAAAGCAAAACGCTAGTGTTTTCCCAGAACCCCTAAAAAAAATCAATTTTTACAGGAAAATGATTCAGATAAAAGTGATAGTATTTATGTATGTAAATAGCATGCGAATATTTAAAGAAAATCGTTCGAACTGTTTTTGAGAAAATTACAAAATGCCTAAAAAAAAAAACAAAAATTCAGTAACGTCTTACTTCCGATTGATGTACGAGTATTATGCCCAAAATCTCCATGTTTGTTGCAATGGTAGTGCCCTAACGGAATGCCAAGTTACAGCTTTCTGCGACTTTTCGCTTTTGAGATATTCTCTTTACGCACACCCATCTACATATAAGACCATACGGTAAAAACATTTTTTATTTTACTTTCTCTTACTCCTAGTAAGAGGAAGTATTGTAATCGTGTCGAATTTTCGATATCGAGTTTTCACCGGAAATATCCGTTTTGAGGTCTCCTGAGTCCAAAAAAGTGGTTTTTAGCAAATGGTCTCTGTGTGTGTTGTGAATGTGAACAGCGTAACTCAAAAATGAAACATTGCAGAAAGTTCAAACTTGATATTCTGTTTGGATATGGTACACCATGGGTTCCGACGGTACGTTATCTGTCGAAATTCCTCAACCCGCAAGTATCACTTTACTGAATGGTTTGTTTCACTTTTTTGCAATTTTCTCGAAAACCCTCTAAAGTGCTATTTCAGATTATTACACAATTCGGTCATTTAAATAATGTTAATTAGAATTAAATATGTTGTTGAAATTCCGAGTTTGAGAAAAATCGGAAAACCGGAAGTGCTTTTGTTTTAACACTTTACTAAATATGATTTTTTCACTTTTTCGCGATTTTCTCAAAAATGGCCCCGACGATTTTCTTGAAACTACACATATAAATTAAACATTCAAAGATCTACAACTTTTATATAAAACATTTCTCTGGGAAAATTCATTTAAGGGCACTTTTAGGAGAGGGGTAGGGTTACAGCTTCCTCTAAAGTGGTATCATACTTGATTATACAACTCTATCATCCAAATGAAATTAATTAGAAATAAATAGTTGGTCAAAATTCCGGGTGTGAAGAAAATCAGTAAACCGGAAGTGCGCTTTTACTGAATAGTTTTTTCAATTTTCGACAAATTTCATTAAATTTGGTACACAAACTATAAAATTTGTCAATTATAATTTTGAGAACTGGAGTAAGAGAAAGTTGTGTGAGTGTTTCACACCAGATTTTTTCTAATTCAGGGGGCCCCCCAAAATATATATTCCCAGTGAAAACTCAATTTCAAAAATCTGTTACGATCGCTATGCTTCCTCTCACTAGGAATAAGTGAAAATAATTGAAAAATAAACTTTCTAAAAAAAAAAAACTAAGTTCATTAGAAAACGATTGAAACGTGAGACCATAAATAACATTCCAGCACATACACTTGTTGAGAAACAAGTTAATGGAAAGGAAAAAAAAGTTATCCTTCAATATTGTGGTGTAAACCCAACAATAGTGAGTGGTGGTGTAGGGAGTCTTTCTGGCCAGAATAGATGGTAGTGAGAGGCAGTGGGTAAATGGGATGGCAAACTGTAGACGCCATGGCGGAAGGGGATGACTATAAGCAGCTGTGTTGGCCAATGGTTGTAGCAGTCCAATTGATTATGACGTCATTATCCGACGAGTAATGAGCCTGTCACGCTCGGTAATTGGATTTTGACAAATTGTCCTGCAACTAATTTTGCTGTGGACAAGTGATAGGCGATGTTTTAGAAAACCATTGGGTAGAGACTGAACTTCACAGGATATTTCCTTTTGTTGTAAAATTATTATTATTATTATTATTATATTTATTGAACATTTAATTTTAGATCACCACGTCCGTTTCCTGTCCAATAACAATCTTTAATTTAAATATATACAAAACAATTTGAAATTCAAATGCCTACATTACTACGAAATTCTTAACAATTATTAATCCGTAGGTTTTGCTTGCCAGCATCCAAAAAAAATTATATCTAATTTGATCTTCTCCGAAGCTTTTTTTTTTGTTAATAATAGTTTTCAGTAAATATAATTCTTGAAGTGAAGTACACTTGAGTTTCCGGGTTGAGACCACGTCAATGGATTGCTAAAATACTACGTTTCGCCCATGCTGCAATGAAAGGTCTTCGGGGTCGTTACACCTTGAAAGCCAATAAGACACTCAATAATACTAATAAACACAATATATGAGTACTCAATAATAATACTAATAACAATAATATTTTTTTTTGTATTTTGAAAGGTGCATAACTAACATCCTGAACTATATTAAATAGACACTTTACCTTTTAATAAACACTCTGTATTATTGGAACAAAAAAAAAACAATCTAACGAAATAGATACAATCTTAATCTTTTTATTTCAGTATAATGCTGCTCTACTGTTTTAATTTTGCTTGATTAGTTTGGCAGCTCAAAAACTAATTGATCATCAGTATAGTCAGACATATTTCCTTATCATTCTTATCATCTATATTCTGATCGTGTATTATTTAAATTTATCCAGTGAATACATTTATCCTTATAAAAAGAACATGCATCCTTATAAATACATTCATTCTAACATATATAGTGGTGTGTGTTCACAATATACATATTCACAATAACAATAATAAAGTGTGCCTTATTGGCTTTCAAGGTGTACAGACCCTGAAGAGGGTATCGCAAACTGGGGTGAAACGTCGGTTTTTTAGCAAACCTTCGACGCGGTCTCACCTCGGAAACTCAAGTGTTCTTCAGAACAGTTATGAGCTGGATTTGTATCTAGGAGATACTACTATATAAATAAGGAGGTTTTATAATATCCTACCTAATTGTCTTTGCGTTCCAAGAATATACAAATTTATCCGTGTGTTTGTTTTTAACTTAGTATGCTTCTTTTCTTTTTTTTTTTTTGGTGGCACCTATTCGGTAAAAAAGCGAACGTTTCTCACATGAAAAAGCGAACGAAAGTTTTCTCATAACAGGGCAGTGGGGTCTGAGTGGGGACGTATTCTACGCAAGTTGCAATGTGTAATAGAATCCGAAGAGAGTGATCCGAAGCATAGAGAGAGAAAATTGAGATTCTCACTCGCTATTTAGGCCAAACTAGAATGGGAGACTCTGTATATATATATAGCTGCGCTAGCTCTACAGTTGGATCTTATAACAGTTAACATCGAGTCAGCAACCAACAACTACCTTTCTACGTTGGCAAGACAGGCAGAAAACTCAGGGAACGATTTGCCGAACACATTAAATCTGACAAAACAAATAACAAAACTGACTCAAATTATGCCATCACCTAAACACGAACAAACTTGACGACATCTCCACCAAGACAAAAAAGGCAAAAAAGGACGACGACTAGACATACTGGAACAACGAACAGACAAAATTTGCAAGTGAACAACTATTCAAAACCATCTTCCCACAATAACAATAAAACACGCAATAAAAAATATAAAACTCACCTGAACCAAAAAATTTTTAAGTTTAAAAACCAAATAGGTTTTAGTTTTAGTTTTAAATCTGTTAGTTTTTAAGTCTGTACATACGGATCATAACTGCCTTTAATATGTACATATGTGAATAATGTATGCAAGTATAGACATTAAGCTTGGTTAACACACTTATATAATTTATTCAATGATGATATATTTGCAAAAAGCCTGTACTTAAGCTAGTTTGGACTTGTTACATTTAGGCATGTAAAGAACCCATATTTAAGTATACATGCATGCGTAGCGTGTGTATCTATATTAAGCATACATGCATGGCGTGTGTGAATTATGATAGGTGAACTGCGAAATGTGTTAGTGTTTTCAAACAGCCTGCTTAATATAGATTGATTGTTTATTTGTTTAACAAAATATTATTTATTTATCTATACTATCTTACGATCATTCAGCTCGTATTTTATCACTTCTTGTCAGTAACTATTTCACAGTATCCCCTCGGCTGACCCAGTGTTATTTCGCGCTGTTATAAATAAATAAATATAATAGTAAGATAGTATGTGTAATTAATTATTAAGTGAATCTCCTTCAAAAAACATAGTTTAAGTTACACATCCTCACGTGTTGGATGTTTCCATTTTTAAAGGGAACAATGTGCCCCTTTAAAGACTGAAACAAATGTTTTTCCCACTCAGGGATCATCCCCCTCCCCCTCTTAACTTTGTCAGGCCCTAACAATAACATTTAAAGACCAGTCATAGTATCAACTAAATTTCCTTTGTGCAATTCTATGTTATCACACTGTTTGACAAATGCATCCTGATGATGGGTGAATGCCCGAAACCCGGTCGATGACCACAAAAAGAAGCCGGCTATCACAAAAATATCTCTGATGCTGATGCTTTCCAGCTCTGCGGAACCAACCACAACTACTACCCTTCTCTTCACTCCCTCAAAATCTCTCGTATCTAATTTCTATTTACGGATTAAATTCCTGGCAGTTGCCGTTATTTTCTCATTATACAGTGTTCAGCATTCATTCTAGCTTATTTTTTAAAAACCCATCCTCACTAATTTCTCTCCTTCTGAAACCTATTATAAATGTATATGGCAGATACAGTTTGAATTTTTTTATGTTCATTTCATAAAGTGAATTATTTTAGTTTTGTGCCTACAGTTTGGAAACCATCAACAAATAGTAATCGCTAAACGTTCATTGATTTTATCCAACCCATAACGCACTGCACCAGGCTTGGTCACCGCCAGCCAATCATATTCCTCGCTAGATGAACACATGAACAATTTTTCTCTTCTAAGCATAATAGTGGAATATTATTTCAGCTGGTGTTAAAAACCTTGTTTTTTCAGAGGTATTTCATCTGTCTCTGCATGACCCTGACCCTGGGCAGTGAATTTACTTCGTTCTGCACCAAAGTATTTCCTTTCAATAACTTACATTTTTTTATGAAGTGTTAGATGCTCGTTTTGCTTTTTATTTTCTCTTACTCCTAGTATTGTAATCGTGTCGAATTTTCGATATTGAGTTTTCACTGGAAATATCCGTTTGGAGGTCCCCTGAGTCCAAAAAAGTGGTTTTTAGCAAATGGTCTCTGTGTGTGTGTGAATGTGAACAGCATAACTCAAAAATGAAAAATTGCAGAAAGTTCAAACTTGATATTCTGTTTGGATATGGTACACCATGGGTTCCGACGGTACGTTAGCTGCCAAAATTCCTCAACCCGCAAGTACCACTTTACTGAATGGTTTGTTGCACTTCTTTGCAATTTTCTCGAAAATGGCTCCAAAGATTTTTTTTTAAACTTTGTATATCAACTAGACATACAAAGGTCTACAATTTTTATTTGAAAAATTTCCCTGGAAAAAAGCATTTAAGGGCACTTTTGGGGGAGGGTTGGGATAAAGTTTTCCTTTAAAGTGCTATTTCAGTTTATTACAAAATTATATCATTTAAATAATATTAGTTAGAATTAAATATGTTGTTGAAATTCCATGTTTGAATAATATCGGATGACTGGAAGTGAGTTTTTACTGAAAAGTATTTTTCAATGTTCTGCTATTTTCTCTAAAACGGCTCCAACGATTTTTCTTTAAACTAGAAAATATAAACTACACATATAAAAAACTACAAATTTTATTTGAAACATTTCTTCTGGTTAAGTCATTTAAGGGGGGAGGGAAGGCTATGGATATATTTTTCTCTAAAGTGCTATCGTAGTTAATTATACAATTCTACCATCCAAACAAAATTAATTAGATAGTCAAAATTCGGAGTTTTATGAAACTAGTAAACCGGAAATGCGCTTTTACTGAACAATTTTTTCGGTGTTATTTTCCCTATAATAAGACCGACGACTTTCACTAAATTCGTTATACTAACTATAAAATGTCAATCATAATTTTGAAATTTGGAGTAAGAGATAGGTGTGTGAGTGTATCACTAGATTGTTTTGTATACTTAAAAGTCATTGTCTAAATCATAGATGCTTTATTTTTAGATCCTTTGATTTTTTTCTTCTTCATACCCATTTTGCTCCATCGAATTAACTGCCTCATTAAGTGAGATAACTATGAAGTGAAGTTGATCAGAGAACTCATAATGCTCATTTACAAAAAGCTAAAAATCCTCTACAGTCTACACTATGCACATCACTCACTCGAATAGCAAGGAAACCGTCAAGAATGAATGAGCACCACATTATTTCTAAATAACATTTTTTGAATCTAGTGTATTCCTGCGCAGCGAAGTACCATCTTCTTCATAATTGGCTACGAGCACTGAAGGATCCTTGCCTCCTTAACAACATCTGACTATTCAACCATATCTTGGACTACCCTTTGCCATTTTCTAACTACCATCTCTCAAATCTGGCAAACAGCTTTGTGAGAATTCTCTCATCTTCTATTTTTATCCTAGCCATTTGAGCGTTCCTTTATTTATCGTACTAATCAGATCAAGGTCCTTAAATAGGTACCGCAATTCCTGGTTTGTTCTAAAATTTGTCTTTTCTTCAAATATAGTCGCTAGAACTGTTTTTCTTTCCATCCCTCTTTGATTTTTGCTACTTCGGATTCTAACAGTTATATGCAAATGGAAAAGTATTTTTAATTTCCCTGAATATTGTAGAAAAATATTAAAAGCTTTCTTGAAATCTTTGCTTAAAGCCTCTCGGATTTATTAGATTTTAATTAGATCCAGGATTGGAACCGATTCCAAAAACTCGTTTAACCGTTCCTTCACAAATTTTTAACTTTTGCTGTTACGTGGCCTTTACATTCATTTGCTGTTCAAATGTCTTTAATTCATTAAATGATTTAGCTCGTAATTTACTAAATTAGTTAGCAATGCATTTCTTGTTCATAATAAGAAATAAACCAATAATTAGCAACAAATATATTAATTTGTTTTTAACATTTTAAACTCTTATTGTGTGAATAATATTAGGATATACATCAAATATGGGATTCACACAGCGTTAGAGAAAAAAGTTAAACAATAAATAAAATTTAAAAAACAACACAAGTAATCAATTATCATTTTTTAAAATAGCGCCACACATAAAATTATCTTGCCATGCTTAACCAGCCCCATCGCCTATCCCCCACATACATCAGTCGCACATTTTTTTGTAAAATAGAACTTCATTTTCATATTACTTTTAAGATGACTATAATTTTTTAATATTAT
Source organism: Triatoma infestans (assembly GCA_011037195.1). NCBI lineage: Eukaryota > Metazoa > Arthropoda > Insecta > Hemiptera > Reduviidae > Triatoma > Triatoma infestans. The sequence goes on from JAAEAF010010179.1 coordinate 10,611, forward strand.
TTGTTTCAACTCGTAACACGTTTTAACTGGTGTTAAAAAAAGTAAAGATTGATTCAGTTACAGGCAGCACTGACTTTGAAATCAGTTCGCAGAGCCGGTTCCACTTCCAAGCGTTTCTATTGGCTGGATTCAATGATTTAATTTATTTGTTCACTCTGGAACCAAATAATCTAAATCAACTCCGGCTTCGGCTACAGCCGGTTCCAGGGATTTAGTTAATGAGAATGGCCAGATTGAAACCAGATTCAGAAATCCGTTCAAAGTTCACTGCTACTTGTAACTGAATCCATCTTACTTTTCTAACACCAGATCGCTCTCTATGAATATCTATGTATATAAAAATTCAGCATCCGTATGTTTGTGGCCGCAAAACTCGAAAAGTATTCGATGGATTGACTTGAAATTTTTACACAACGTTGCATTTCTATATAAGAGTGTCCAAAGTTCCCACGGAAACAGGAACTTCTCCGAGCGTTTCGCGAGGTTGGCAGAAACAGACAGACTCAGACGCGTTGCAATGGTGGCTCACTCTCTGAAGCTCTTTTTTAACTACTTATAAGTACTTCTATTCCGATGTTCCCACGGAAGCGGGAAATTCTGAGCTAAAATACGTTCAAACGGCCATATTGCGTTAGCACTTGCTTCTTCAGGTATTGCTGCTACGTTGATGGAAGGAGGTAGAACAGCGCATTCAGCTCTTAAACTGTCATAACCTAAACATGCACTTCACAGAAAACCCAACATGTAACATTTCTAAAACATCAAGAATGGGAAAGGTTCTTCGGACGTGCAAAATCATTGTATGGGGTGAGTGTACAATAGCTTATAAGAAGTCATTGGAAGCATTAGACCATACATTGAAAGACTTGCGAAATAATCAGGTTCCATTTAGTGGAGCATTGGTTTTGCATTGGTGATACCTCGCTCAACACCAGCTGATGAATTGCATGCCTGCTTGAAATATTCAACTCTTTGGAGCACAGTAAAAAAAAATTCATTTAACAACGAATATGAGAGTTCAACTTCAAAACGATCCAACAGCTGCCATATTTTCAAGACAATTACTCGAACTCGGTAACAGCACTGCTCCTACAAATCAGGAAATGGGAAAAATCACCTTCCCATCTAATTTCTGCAACATTGTACATTCAAAAGTAAGGTAATGCCTACTTTTTCAGGCGGGCTTAACTGCACCTACCAAATTAGGTGTCGTGGACGGGTGCGGAAGCACCTACATTACTGTTAACATTTTTCATACCAATATAAAATTTAGCAGTTATACGCGGGGCTGGAACTAGGATCCTCCCAGTTACAAGTCCATGCTCATAACCACTACACTAACACCCGCCCCATTCAAAAGAAGATTTAGGAGACAGGGTATTCCAAAGCATCCAAACAAATTATCAAAATCACGCATGGCTAAGCCTAAAAATCAGACTGAGCCACAGCGAAGCGTGGTCGGGTTAGCTAGTGAATTATATTTTATAAACCTAGATGAGCCCCCATTATTATTATTATTATTATTATTATTATTATTATGTGAGGACCGGGCGGTCTGTGATAAACGCGGTGGAAGAAGTCGTGAAAGCAGTAGCAAGGGCGGAAGAGCATAACCAGCATTCAAAAAGGATTGTTCTTTTGGTCACTCTAGATGTGAAGAATGCGTTTAACTCCTTGAGATGGTCGGACGCGCTGCAGGCGTTGGAGGCGAATTTTCGGATCCCACACTATTTGTTGAGAGTAATTAGCGACTACTTCAACAATAGAGTACTCAGTTATTGCACGGAGGAGGGACCAAGGACACGATCAATAACAGCTGGAGTGGCACAAGGATCAATATTAGGCCCAGATCTTTGGAATGTGACATATGATAGCCTTCTGCGGCTGGAATTGCCGGAAGAAGCAATATTGATTGGCTATGCTGATGATGTAGCGGCGCTTATTGCTGCGCGGGACGTGAATAAGGCGCAGTTGAAGCTTAATCAAGTGATGCGGAAGGTCAACCAGTGGATGGCCGCACATGGATTAGTGTTGGCCCTCTCTAAAACAGAGGTCGTCATGCTAACGAAAAAACGAATAGATCGGTATATCCCGTGGAACGTTGGCAAGGAAACGGTTGTTTCGCTGAAAGCCGTGAAGTACTTGGGCATGACAATTGATTCGAAGTTGAGCTTCGGGAGACATTTGCATGCTGTGGCGGATAAGGCTGGAAAGAATGTCGCCAGACTTAGTAGGCTTATGAGCAACATAAGAGGTCCCAGAGCTAGTACGCGCAGGGTGCTTATGAGTGTTACTCACTCAGTCCTGTTGTATGGAGCTGAAGTGTGGTCAGAAGTAATTAGAAAGGAAGTTTACAGGAAGAGACTGGCACGGGTCCAGAGGCTGGGAGCCCTACGGATAGCCTCGGCATACCGGACTGTCTCGGAGCCGGCAGTTTTGGTTATAGCGGGAGTTATCCCGATTGCACTCCTGGCTGATGAAAGAAGGAGAGTGTACCAAAGAAGGCGCGAGGTGGATAAAGCAGCGGTCTCCAGGGAGGAGCGTGCATATACCTTGTTGGAGTGGCAGTCTTCTTGGGAAGAGGATGTAAGAGGTAGATGGACTGCTAGTCTTATTACAGATGTCGGTACATGGGTAGAGAGGTCCTTTGGCGAAGTGGACTACTACGTTACCCAATTCCTCAGTGGTCACGGTTATTTCTGTGAATATTTAAGGAAGATGGGGAAGAGGATCAGTGGTGAGTGCGGCTATTGTCCGGGAGTGCGAGACGATGCACATCACACCTTCTTTGTGTGTGAGAGGTGGGGTCGTCTCAGGAGAGACCTGGAGCAAAACGTCGGGCATATTACCCCGGCTGGGATAATATTGACTATGCTCACTAATAGGCGGCAGTGGGCATGTGTGGCGCGCTTCACCAGGGAGGTGCTGATTGCCAAGCAAAGAGAACTGGTTGAGTTTGGCGGGAGAATCCCCTGATTAGGGACAGAATAGGGGCCTAGCCTGATGTAGTGCTGCATAAGCGAATCCAGGCTAGGTCTGGTGCCGGGGGAGGTGTTTTAGCCGGTAGGCTGCCTTGGCGGGAGTCCGGCACATACGTGTGTCAAAAGCATTTCACCTCCCTCAAAAAAAAAAAAAAAAAAAAAAAAAAAAATTATTATGATGTGAGGTTGTAAAATATAAAGTTGGAATCCTGTTACTGGTTCTTTCAACATGGCTACAACTCGGTTTAATACTTAAATTTTCGTGCTATATTTACTTTAATTTAATTTTAAATTATACAAATTTTCATGTAATTTTGCTGGAACCAGATTATTTAAAAAAAAAAAAAAAAATAGGGATTTGAATCAAATCGTTCCATCATTGGTTTCGTTCTTGTGAACGGACTTCGCTCGAACAGTCCCATCATTACTTAGTCCATCTTGTTAACGTTCAGAAATGAAACTTCGGTGTATTGCTAGAGAAATAATTTTAAACTCTTCTTTGAAGATCTACTTGTTAATTAGTGATATTATAGCGCAAGGCAATTGCATTTTTAGAATGCGTGGTTATTACATGGAAGAGCAGATTTAGGAAATTCGAAATGTAGTCTTTTTACAAAAATGGGATGATTAGAGTTCTTTTACTCGCAGTATTGTGATAAATAAAAAAATAAGTACTACATTTCATATTAGAACTACGAGTAGATTACAATGATCATGTTAGAATTACTTATTGTCTTTTCTTTTTATCTTTCTACATTTATAGTTTGAATATGAAACAGTTGAATAGATTTTTTTCAATACTAGAACGTAACTAGAAATAAATTCATTATACAACAATGTCGGTCAAAGGACAGACAAACTCACGGTATAATTATGTATTAGAGTTCGCAAGTGACATATTTTTAATTGAAAGTATTTATGTCAGATTCTTAGTTTAATAAGCTTATATTATTTAAGCTATTTAAGCTTTTAAAACGCTTCAGTCTTCAAACTTATTTTAGATGATTATGTTCTTTAACATAATAATAAAATAAATGAAATCATTTTTTGTATGTGAAAACAGAATAACGAGAAAAAGATAGAAGGAATTCGCCAGATATGCAATAAAAGTACCACAATGCTGCCAACTGTTTTGGAACTTTATACCGTGAAAAGTCAAATGGTCAGAGTGGAGAGAAATAAAGTAGAAGTCCCTTTAATAGAAGACCTGGACCAGCTAATCCAAGCCTTACAGCTTGGTTGTCGTTGTGGAACACTCCAAAGTACAAAGTGTCTGCCACCCCCCTATTCCAAACCAAACTAGTATTCTACTTAGCCGTGTGAACAATGGACTGCACAATACCTCCCTATTGCTCCAACAGTACTTCTACTATACTGTGCTACTGGGTATACTGTCTGCCCTATACAGTAATAGGCTGTGCTCTCTCTCTGGCACAATTTGAATCTAAGTCAATTACACGACTCGTCTTAAACAACTCCAACCATCTACCCAATCCATAGGTTCTCTCTCTCACTCTATCTCTCTTCCATTATCTTACCCTTTCCTACCATACTAGATTTCTCCTCTTCCACTTACAGTCAACCTCCTAGCCAACCAACCACAACAAAACTCTTTGCCCATAGACCAAGTTCAATTTAGTTGTCTTGGCCAGGATTAAAAAGCACTTGACCCACTAAGTACTTATTCGGTGCCAGTAGCAGAGCGCACAAATGAAATTATATATATCTATAATATATATATTATATATATATATATTTACCACACAGAATTAACTTAAGTATATCAATCCAAATTCACATTTAATGTCTGCATTAAAATATAAAATAAAGCTTCCTTCGTTCATTGTGAATACAGTGAGATTCACTTTATGAAATATCATAAAGTTTAATCTTTAGCAGTGTATTTGTGAATGAAACAGAGCTTCTTTCAAGTTATATGGTAGCAAAGAGATAGTGAACAGTAGAAGTTAAAATTAACCAGTCAAGCAATCAAATACATTTTAATCCATGTTCAAACTTTTAATACAATTGTCAAACATATTAAGCTTTTCACCCATTTGTTAACAAAGCTTTTTGAAACTAAGACCTCGTTAACAAAAAAAAAAAAAAAAAATGTATTTTCACTTTCTCTTAATGAGTGGATAAGGAGAGCAAGTATTGTCATTGAGTAAAGTTTTCATAATTCAGTTTTCACCGGAAATACAAGTTTTGAGGTCCCCTGAAGACGAAAAAAATATTTTATCGACAGTGTGACCCCCCACCCACCCAATGCTACATCCACTTTATACTCCACATGCTCCAAATACCGCATACTCCACATGTAATAAAAACATTGATTACAATTACTTAGGAACATTAAAATGTAATAAAAAACAAGAATATATTAAATAATATAAATCCAAATTTACTGCACTATTACATCAAACTAAATAGAAATATTTGAAATTAAGAAGTTCTTGTTTGGAAGTGAAGAATCACCTCCATGGAAAACTGAAACCTTGGTGACAAAGGAAACCTTACAAAAGTATTTCGCGTCAAAGTAAATACATATTTTGATGTGGGCGAATAAAATATCTCTAAAATGGAAAATTGCAGAAAGCTTAAATTTGATATTTCATTTAAGTACAATTACGCATCTGATATATAAAAGTTTTAGTCAAAATCCACCAACCAAAAGTGCGTCATTACTGAATAATTTTTTTTTCAGTATTTCGTGTTTTCTCCAAAATGGCTCCAACGATTTCCATTAAACTTTGCATACTTTATATACATGTTTTATCTTTTCACTTTTATTTTAAACATATTTTCTAGGAAATATTATTGTTTGAATGATTCTGTGGGAAGCTACAACGTCAAGCTTTTCTTGGAACACTTTAATATATAATGTTCTGCTACCAATTAATTTTAACATATAAAGGGTTATAAAATACTAAATTAAAATACATAAAAATGCTAAATTGAAGGAAATCGGTTATCTGGAAGTGCGATTCTACATTACAGATTATTTTTAAGTTTTTCGAAATTTTTCTAAAAGAGTTCAATAAATTTTTTTTAAATTTGGAATTAATAATAAATAGTTGAAAATTATTACCTGCACAATATTCAGCAATGGAAAAAAACACTCTGATGAATTACAAATACATTAACTGAACATCACAATGCGAAATATTTAGAAGATATTAAAAATTCTAGTAAGATGTATGTTGGGTAAGGAATTATAATACAGTATTTGCGGCAATTATATATACAGGGTGTAACAGCAACATCTGGCAATACTTCGGGATATGGTTTTTCACTTCATTTGGAACAAAAAATTTCTAATAAACCATGGTCCGATTCGTTCGCCTTCAAAAGTTATTCTTCATTTTGGAAATTTTCAATTTTCCTACTTTTTCTCATAAAATTGATTATATCTCAAAAAGTTTTTCACAAAAATCATATTCAATTACACCTTTGGAAAGAGCATTAAATTTCCTATAAGAAACAGAAGTTTTATTTTAATTTAATTAATTATAAGGTTTTTCAGTGACTTTAAACTCAACCCTACAGCGCTTCGACTGTTAAAAGCCACTTTTCAATAGTATTTTCTTATAAATTTCTTTAAGGTTAGCGTATGGTCCGGTTACAGAAAAAATATCTACATTTCACCAGCTTTCCAACGATAATAAATATCATGGTGTTTCTTTCTTGTTTTGTTAATGAAAATGCGAAATAAATGTAAAAAACAACAAAATTCAAATTGAGAACTGTTACAAAAATATCCTAAGATTAGCTAATATTGCCTCTATTTTTAAATAAACCATATCCCGAAGTATTGCCAGAGGTTGCTGTTACACCCGGTACATATATAGTGACTTACCACTCTTAAGTGCTTTATATATTTATTATTATGTCCTACTTGATAAATACAAGCTCTTAGCCCTAAATAGTCAGCAACATACTTTGTATAGAAAGTTGGACCCTCAACCCAGTTTAGTGAATTGTACTAACTTAGATGCCAGTGCTATTGGATGGGTAATTAAAGTTAGGGAAGAATCGCTATATCTTAATAAATACACGTTTCACAATGCAATCAAATTTATGTTCGATGTGTAATTTGGATGATAGAGAAGAAAGCGTTTATCACTTTCATAGCGGTATGTCTCATATTAAGAGAATTTAGAATGAGATATTTTAAGAAAATGTACTTAAATGAACTGGAGTTTGAGGAGTACTTAAATGGGAAATGTTGGAAGAGTCTGGTGAATTACTGTAAAGCAGCATGGGCATATAGATATCAGCTTATAAGAGAGTTTAATTATTGATTTAATTTATCTATTGTTATTATTGTTTGCATTCTTGTGGTATTTGTTTCCTATTATGTTTGCGTCTTAAAGTGAATTTTATTTTTTTTCTGTGTAGATTTGAAAGTGAATTTTATTTATCTCTTATTTAGTAGTTAGGTTTATGAAATCATGTTTATGTTCATGTTGTACCCAGTGTAATTAATGTATGTTCTTGAAAGTCCTTTTAGATTATTTTCTTTTTCTATAGAAGTGTTTAAAGTAGAGACAACCCCTCAGACGGTCTCAGTGCCATGAGTAATGTCTGTCACTGTAAATAATTAAAAAACAAAACAAATTGTAATCTTGTAAATCAATAAAGACCTTTTATTATTATTATTATTATTATTATATTTATTATTATATTTTATATATTGATTAATGAATTAATAAATAAATAATTACTATGATATATTTTGATTTGAAATTTTATCTAAAATATAAAAATTCTATTAATAATTAATCTAATTCTATTAATTATCTATGTAATTAAAATATCAAATTTTTTTAGTCACATTTTAGAACATTTGAATTAGTCTTAAATTTAAACTTGTGTTACAAGCATAATGCCGAATACAAGCAAACTTTTATTACAAGCAAACTACCTTTACAAGCTTTGCTAAAAAAGGTTGAGATAGTTGACGCTGCCATACAATAAAGTCACTCCAGGTATAATAGAATAGAATAGAAGCGGGAGGGGGGGAGCCTCATTCTACTGCGACCTACAAGTCGATCCCCCGATTGCGATTGTGGATCCCCTTAAGTTACAGAACAGCCCCCAGCCTTGCCCTCCTAATCAATCCTAGCAAAGCTGAGAGCGGCTCCGTCATGAGCTTCCAGCTTCGGGATTGCCCGTCCCCAATTGAAGAAACCTAATCCTCGCCAGGCCGGCGCACTCACAAAGGATGTGCGCCGGGGTCTCCTCCTCTACCTTGCAGAATCGGCATACCGCACTATCCGCAAGTTGTAGGTGGTGCATGTGTCTATTCAGCCTACAATGCCCTGTTAGTAGACCCACAATTAACCTTATATCCCTTCGGGTCTGGCTCAGTAGGTCTCTGGTAAATTTAGGCAAATGTCTTTTAATGAAGAGCTTTGCCTGCCTCTGTCCTGGTGTTCCCTCCCACCAACGCAGACGCTGATCTTCTATCCAACCCCTGATAGAAGTTTGGATGAGACTCCTGGACAAGCCGCAGAAGGGTTCGGGGCCTATAAAGGTATCCTGCGAACCCTCCCTCGCTAGGGCATCCGCCCTCTCATTGCCCAGGAACCCCGCATGTCCCGGCACCCAGGCGAGTGTCAGTTTATTCCGAGTACCCACCTCGGTGAGGGCAAGTAGGCAGTCCCACACCAGTCTTGAGACTATTTGGTGTGAGGAAAGTGCCTTCAGGGCTGCCTGACTGTCGGAGTATATGGCCACTCTTCTATCCTTTGCCTTATAATCTCCCTAGCGCAGAGTTGTAACGCCACGACTTCAGCCTGAAAGACCGTGGCGTACTTCCCTAGGCTGGCCTTAATTTTAACTTTAGGCCTGCCCCCGTAGACCCCAGCTCCGACCCCAGTCGGAGTTTTGGATCCATCTGTATACCAGATCGAGTTACCGAACAGGGGTGGATCACAGCCCCATTCGCCTCTGCTCGGTATAACAATATGGAAGTTCTTTCGAAGAAATACTTAGGAACCATCCTATCCGTTGGCATCCCCAGAAGATAGTCCGCCTTGATTTCCTCAATCAACCTCTGGTTATTACGATCATGCCTAGAGGTGATGGGAGGCGGCCCCTGCAGGAGCCTATGTATTCCCATTCTGGCTTCGCCTAGAACGAGAATGTGTAATGGTGGCAGATTGAGGAGGACTTCCAACGCCGCAGTATAATATAAACTACTTTAATTTATATGTCTGCATTGCCTCCTATCTCTGAGTAGGATAAGATTGAGGACTTCAGTAGGTATAGTGAGTGACTTGCACACACATGGGTTGCTAGTCATTTTCATAAAATATGATGGAAGTCTAGTCCCATATTTCAGAATTGTGATGATGCAGTTAGGGAAACGATGTATCACTATTTATGTCAGTCTCGCCATTTCACTGGAACTAGGCTTTGAATTTTTTTGGAAGAATCTCACTTTCGTGGGGAAGCCTGGAGAGTTGGAGTTAAAGGATATCTTAGGATATTGTAGACTGACCGGTAAATTAGTGGGGGAAATTAATTAGTGGGATGAATGGGGGGAGGGATAAAAGTCATATTGGCTTACGTCCCATGCCGATAGGCACCCAGAATTTAGTAATAATATATGTCTTACAAATTCAGCTAAAGTTTCGTAGACCTCGAATTATTAACTAAGTAAATCTGTATTTATTTACTAATAAATGTTTGGGGGAAAAAAATTAATTGTAATTATTATTTCGTTTATGCAGCACCCCAATTAACATTTCCACCGGCCATTACTGATATATATATATATTTACCTACTAATTAAAATTTTTTCTTTCAGTTTTCCTTTTGAAGAAATAAGGAAAACTTTTCTCTTATAGTTGGTTCTAATCAAGCATTCACTACTTTTTTTCATTAAATGGTTGCTTGAATTAAGGTAGTGGTGAGTCTGTTTATAGTAGACCCGTATGAATTAGGCACTTTTAATTAATAAAGTCCAGACGGTATGATGAATGGAATGATTGATGACGAACCCTCTCTACTTCTAAACACTCTTCTTCTTTTCCCCTCGATTCTATGATATACATTTTCTTTGAATTATTATTATTATTTATTTACTTATTTAAACTCCAATAATAATATTACTCACTATATTTATTTATTTATAATATATAACTTTTTCGTTTAGTGAAAGTAAAAATAAAAACGGAACATTTTTATAATAAATTATTTCCTCAATGTCAATAATTCATTCGAAATTATATATCAATTATGTTATTTTTGTGAGACTATTTAATCATGTGCATGCAGGAAAGTTGTGAAAGAGCTATTGTGTCTTTTTGAACTATCAGTCATCATATATTCTCTTTTTAGGTAGTTTACTTTGCAGTGTGCAAAGTAGATTTTCTAGAGAATTGGAGATGTCTCGAGTCCCAGGCAAGGGACCCTAATGTCGACGACGTTAATATTGTTTTAGAAGCAGTTATGGGAAGGCTATTGTTTAATATTGTTGGGAATTTATACACTAAAATGGTACAAGAGTTAACCTATGTTGGCCGATGTTGTGGCAAGATATTTAACACATCTAAAGGCGACTTTCTTGCAATTGGGGAGGCAGCAGCCACGGAATTTGGATTGGTAGTGAACTGCTAGAAAACCAAATTATATATTTTGTTACAAGGAAGAGAAGGATATTTGGGAACCTCCGGATGGGGGGAATATACCTTTGAAAAGTAAAGGAATTTAAATGTTTTTGGGCACAGTGATAGCCTTAGACAACCAGGTAAAGCAGGATATTGTTAGATCATGTCCGACGGGAGTAGGTGTATGCTCTCCAGATGGTTTCAAAAGTAGAAATGAGCTGAAGTGCAGCTAAAATAAGATTACATAAGAAGTTGCTGAGCCTAGTTGTCATCTAGGACTCAGTAACGTGGGTTTTGAATTGAGAAAATGAGTAAAAGTTACCAGGTGGTAAAGAAAAATCTTAAGAAGTATTTTCAGACCTGTAAAGACAGATGAAGGCTTCAGGATCAGAACAAGCCAAGAAGTATAAGTGGCTGACTGTTTGGGAAGTCTCATATTGTGTCTTGCCTAAAGCTGGCAGACTACGATGTTCGAAACCGTACATCAAATGTGGAGGGCATGAGAGGTCCGAAATTGCCCTATACGGGCATCCTGGTGGGAAAAAGCTACGGGAAAGACAAGCTAACATGGCTGGAAAGAAGATTTGAAGAAAATCGGCCTAAGTTAGTTGGAGAACTGGGGTGAAAGTTGAAAAAAAGTATGATGGTCCAGATTTTGGTTCGATATAATGACGGTTATAAAAGCAATAAAAAATGTGCGTTAAAGTTTTATATATATAATTTCATTGCTAAACTTTCAGGCTATTTTTATTGCTTAAATTTTTAGGGTTTTATATTCAAATTATATAGGTACATTAAGCAACTTTAAAAAAAAAGTAAGTAGAAATTACATAGACAATATTAATTACAGTGTATGCTAAATTTTATTACAATGGTAAAAAATAAAAATAAACGAATATACTTACCTATAATGTCGGTTAGTTCTTTTTATTACCAATACAAATAAAAGTACCCATTAACTAGGGCAACATAATAAATATAACGTTTTTATAGATACTTCATAATACTATGTTTTAACTGAATTTATTTACACGATATACTCAATAGATTTATTTATTTTCAATAATCATTACATTATAAATTGAAAAGTTTGTAACTTCTTTTTATGGATATATTTAGTAATAGGATCTGTGGGAGTTTAGGATTATGATATGTCTAGCCACCGAATATCGAAAAGAAAGCATACGAGTCTGTTGGTTCTGGCTGACAGTGGTCATTGCATTTTTTGCTTGACATACGTAGATACACATAGCTCATAGCCGTTGACATAATAAGCGTGATATTTTTTCAGCTGGATGTTGAATCGTCTGCGACATCGAGCCATACAGAGTCCTGCTTTTCAGATTTTTGAATATGCTCGCATCGAAAGGTGAAGGTTACTTAATGCAGGGATTTTACAGTTGTTCCACTGAATTGCACAATAGATCCTTTGGGTGTAGACCATTGGCACCACCCTGCCTCTCTTTTTTTATTCTTTATTTAGAAAAAGTTTTTTTTCCTCACAATGAAGCTTTTTTTCCGCCAATAGTTTTTCAAAAAAACATTACGACCTCTTATTGCTTTCTCCAGAGGTTTCGGTCAATAACTTGCTTAGCCAATCTTCAGCCTGCCATGTCTCCTTTAATCCTATCAGCCTAGTCTTCCTCTATTTCGTTTCCTTCACGATCCAATTTAATTATTTTTAGGGCAGCTTTCCCATCCTCCATCTTTCTAACATGACCAAAATTTTAATCTCGTCTCTCTTATTGTCTCCGCAGTCCCATAATTTAACTATCTCTTTCTGATCTTTCAGAAACGATATTTCCTAGCAGTTCCATGTAACTAATCTATTTCAACTACTTTCAGCTTTTATTTTGCTCATTAACTCTATGGTCCAGGTTTCGCATCCATTCAACATAATGTTTTGCATTATACATGTATAAATATGCTTTTTGGTGGTTTATAGGATGCGATTTATCTACAATAAAGAATTGAGCATGCTGATGGCTTGACGACCCTCATTCGCTCGAGGAGTGTTCAGTTTGATGATAGAATCCAAATATTTGAAGAAATTAATCTATTTGACCTATCAGTCATCATATATTCCTTTTTTTAGGTAGTTTAGTTTTTTTAGGGTAGTTTTAGTTTCCATCTTTTGAATTTGTTGTTTACTATTCGTGCCTCATTTTATCTTACACATGAATATCATATCCCTGATTGTCTTGGACAATGACGACTTGGACTAGTTTCGAAGGCTTGCATCTATATTTAACGAAAGGACTGCTCCAACGATGCAGCTTATCTCCGCCAACGCTGTTTAGTATACACTGACGCAAGATATGACTTTGTATATTAAATTAAATTACAGACTTAACCTTGGCCGGTATGGTGCTTAAGTTGGGTTGCAACGATGAATGAATGAATAAGAAACTTGCATGAGTAAGGATTTTTAGAAACCAAAAAATATAGAAAATAAAATCCATTACCTTAAAAACTATTGAACCCTGAGTAATAAACCCCCATAAGAAATGAACTAAGAAGACACACTGTAAGATTTGAATCTGTTTGGCAAAACTTTTACGATCTCCAAATAAATTGGCAACTTTGTTTTTAATTCATAACGGCATTCTCTTGTTCTTATTCTGTCTATAGTTCGTGGTTCTCATTAAATTTTGAAATTTTGATTTGAAGTTCTATGGTTGTGAATGTCTCAGACAAGGCGATTGATACAGACACTTGCTGCAACTAGGTCTAACAGGATAAAATTCCTTTTGTTATCAATATTTGGGAAGGTATCAGTTCAACATTGAAACTAATTAAGGATGTAACTAAATACAAATTAACAATTATTCCAAATTATTCTTGCTATAAGAACTGGTTGTTTCGGCCTCAGAAGGCCATCTTCTATTTAACAATCACTGACTAGAATTACATTTATCTTAACTCCCTTATACTTTAAGTGATAAGATTTATATTTATGTTATAATCAAACATTGAAGTTTCACCAAAAATTAGCTGCGCTCAGTATTATACAGATGAGATAAATTAAAATACAATAAATTAGATAACTGTAGATATTAGCGTGTCCCCCAGCTCCCTACCCCAAAACATCTCTTAATCAGTTTTCTTAAAAAAAAAAAAAAAAAAAAAAAATTAAACAATAACGATGGTATCGCTATCGAGAAAATGCGGAAAACTAAAAAAAAAAAAGACTGTTCAGGAAATTCATCATAGCATTTTTGGCCAACCGACTTTTATCAAATTCAAATTTAGCAATATATTTAATTATCAGTAATATCAGCTAGTTGGTTGCACTGTACAGTATACTGAAATGGCACTTCAGATAATAAGCCTAATGTTACCACTCCTATAGAATAACATTAAATAAATTTTACCAGTTTATTTCAAATAAATGTGCGTATTATAAAAAAACTTAATGAAATTCGACGTAGTTTCTTCCAAAAAAAAAAAAAATTACAATAACAAAATCTGAAAATGTTTCAGTGAAGCTGAACTTTCTTGATAATTTCGAGTCAAATCTCGTGATGATAATCAAAGAGAATTCAAGTTTGAGTTTATTTTGACTTTTCATTTTTGAGTTATGCTGTTTACTTATATACAAAATATTAGGCACACAGAGAATGAGGAAAACACTCACATATAGACCATTTTAAAACTGTTTTTTCGGACTCAGATGACAAAACATGTATATTCGGTGAAAACTGAAAACTTCTGTCTCCTAAAAAAATCTTTTAGGTAGATTTTTATCTTAATCTACATTATGATTTTTTTTTACTTAAGAAAAAATTAAAATAAAATCTTAATTTTTATTAAACATTCCATTTTTACAGCTCTCCTACGTTATCTGAATAGTTAATTGTGCAGTCAGTACTTGTTTCTGACAAGCTGTACAGGATATAAATAAAAACTTGCAATTCCTATTTTAAAATGTAAAAAGAAATATATGGTATAAAGCTGATAGTGAATGCTGCTATAAATCAGTTAGTAAATAATTATTTTATACACTGAAATTAAAATTATTATACGCATTCGTTAATATTTATATAATTTAGTTTTTAGTAATCTTAAATAAAATGATTAATTGTCGTAGCTTGCAAACTGTTTTATCTTGTTTAAATTACTATAATGCATTAAATGTTCACTTTTGTACCGGTATGCTGTCCCACTTCAGATACACACACAAAGAAAATGGCACATGCACACCAAAAAACATTCGCACCGATAATAGTAGTTCTTACTTGATATTCCTCTACTCCTTTTTAACTTAAACCTAAAATAAAAACATATATACAGACTTAACCTAGCGTAAACCATTCTCGCCAATAAATACTTTCATGCTAATAAATACATTCATCCAAAACTAATTAAGCCTAATCTAATTTATCTTTCATCTTCACCAAATATACTTTAGATTCACCCAATACATTCTCACTCAAAGTTAAGAGCTTGGATGGAGTAGACTACTCGATATTCCTCTACTCCTTTTGACTTATACCTAAATTAAAACTTACAAATATTTATATTAAAAATAATTTGCAAGACTAAACTTTTAAGCACACACTACATTTTTGACATCAATTTTACAAATATTCCGCTATAAATTGGGCCACTTTTATGTCCTCTATCTTTAGAATTGTTATGTAGTTGAATGGAGTTGTAATTATTGAACTAAGTTTATTGAACAAAACATTCCTCTGTTAATTAAAAGGTGGACAAATCATGATTATATGTTCTAAATTTTTCACCTCTCCACATAGCATACAGTAAGGGTATCGCTCCGCACCTATTTTATGGAGATATTCCTTACATATGCCATGGTTAGATCTGAGTGGGCAGATAGTTTTGATTATGTACTTCTTCAAAACATGTTCACTATACCAAGGTTATTTATTTACTTCTGGGTTAATTCTTTTATAAAACATCCCTTTATCGCCAGTAGCGAATTTAATTTGCCATGTTTTTTAATAGATGATTTTAATTCTGTCAGTGAATCCCTCCATGGGTGTTTCACTTCGTGCTCACCTCCCTGAATAGTGGCTCTCATATATATTATACTTTAAAAAAATGAAATAAATTAGTTTCGTTTATTTTATTAAAAACACTTAAAAAAAAAATGTTTAATTTAGCAATAATAAATGGATGTAATAATTTAATTATTAGCGAATTGGAATCATCATTGAATTTTTGCAATAGAAATATATTTTATTGGGCGGCTCGAATGGCTGAACGAACGCCAATGACTTGGCAATAGAAGAAAAGAAAAAAAATTTCTATTTTACACTGTACATATAAATGGTTATTATAGTTTGAGTGTGTATCTATTTCTTTATTTTAAAAGTGATATTCCATGTTGCATTATGGGATATTCGAATGCATAAGTTGACATGTATGCGATCGAGATTGGAACATACAGGGTTGCACGATCCCACCAGTTAGTATGCAGACCCAACATACATATGATGTTAAATTTCACCAATAAGGAAATGAGTCCTTTCAAACTTGCTCCCCCGTTTTTTTTATATTTTTTTTTTTTATTTTATACGATGCATATATGAAATTTTATATGCATATTTTCTTCCTTCTAAAGATGTTTTCATAATACGAATATATAAAATAAAATTGTTTATATTTTTGTTTTTAAAGTTTTTATAATTTAATTAAATATTTCATTTTATATTCCAAATGGTGGTTTATATTATAGATATAAAATGTTTTATTTTTTATTTATTTATTTGAAATTTACAACTGTGAAAAGCAATGCTCCTACAACTAGCAAATATGTTAGCATGTGTATACGTGTGAGAGTTATCACCCATAGGTGACTCCCCATGTGACTTTTATTTACTGACCTCCTACGTCGAGGAAGTCGCGCGGTCGCAGATATAAAATTTAAATATAAAATATTAATTTATAAAGAAATCATATGGGAAGTATCGTACAATTTTTATATTGTAAAATATAAAAAATAAAATTTCTCTACAAGTTTTAAATAATATGGACAATTATTCCACTAAAAATCGATAATAGTTTTTTTTTTTTTTTTTTTTTTTATTTCTAAAGGTTAAAAGTGATTTTTAACAATCGTTTTAGAGATTAAACGCAAATAATATTGTTTTGTTATCTTTCAATTAATTAAATTTTAAGCACTAGATGAACTTCTAAATAAAAATATAATTATATTAAAATTAAGTAGATGTTCTTCAATAATACATTTATTCTAACACTTTAAAAGCTTTTTAACAATAAAATATGTTTTTAGCGGAAGGTTTATGTGCTGTGTGTGTGTGTGTGTGTTTTATGCAAATTATTACAAAAACTTAAGAAAAAATTGCCAGAAACCTCGAACTTCATATTCGTTTAGGTAGGTACCATCACCGCTCTGAAGTGATGATGAACATCTCATACAAAGTGGTTAACGTTAAAACCCATTAACCAACCCCAGAAGTGTGACTTCAGTGAATTATTGTTTAACAGTTTTTGAAGATTTTTTTCGAAAATCTAAGCTAAGCTAAGCATTTAAGCGCAAAATGTTGAATAATATTTTATAAAAATTTTTTGAGACCTTTTATTAGAAAAACATAATATAATTTTGCTCAACTCTAACTTAATTTTTTTTTTTTTCACAACTTTCTGAAAATAAATTCTCCACCATTACAATGGACGTTATTTTCTTTGGGATTTCCTTACATATATATAAGAGATGTGAGAAGGAGTGAGAGCTTACAGAGAACAGGTTTTTGAGGAATAAACTTGATGATATACTGAACATTGTGTAATGAAAGAAAAACACAAGGACTTTAAAAAGAACTGCAAGGAATTTACAAATATATAGAATATTGGTAGCGATGAGAAGGTAGTAAACAGGTTGCTAAATGGTTGTTAACTGGCCAGAAACTGTTATAAAACTGTCCCCTTGTAGGGCTAGCTTGGCTGTATATATATATCTAGAAAGAGAGTGAGAGAGAGTGAGAGAGAGAGAGAGAGAGTCTCCCACCCAAGTCTGGCCTAGGTAGCGGTAACAAGATTGATTCGATTTTGTGTTTCTCCTCTCTTCGGATCCTTTTACACACATTTACCAATGTTTATATCTTTTAAGATATTTTTAACGACAAAAAAGTCATTAATATAGAGAAAAAATCATTTACAACTCTCTTACAATAGTATCCTATTCATTTGCGCTTTTATAAGCAAACCTGAAATCGTATCGTGTAATATGTGACATTTTATTCTCTATTCAAATAAATAACTAATTTAAGATCAATGCCGCCGACGGTCATTTTTATTCCTTCACTGGCCATAGATTCTGAAAATTAATTGTATTCATATAAAACATTATATTTCGATTTGATCGCAATTCTGTCTTGGTAATTTATTTATAATTACAATTGCTAAAACTTTCGATAATTGCCCATCCATGTTTGGTAAACCTATTTATTAAAAATACCGCCAAATTTGAATTAATTGCCTTAAAGAAATATTTCTGCGAGATAATCACCTAATAAATTAAATAATTTAATTTAGAAATTTGTAAAACTATACCATTGCCGGAATTGAATGTGAAAGAAACCTCTGTGAGTAGTCAGCTCTCTGCAAAAAATTGATAATCATACTCTGAGAGGAGGTGAGAATCCGATAGTGATTGGTCAGGACTAACAAAAAGCATACTATGAAGACTAAAATCCCAGATTTTATCCAGTATTGCCGATCCAATCACATGGTCAATAGTTTCTGAATGTAAAATAATTAAAATGGATTATACATATACAGAAATAGTGTATTTAGCTGTTATAGCTATATAAATTCTATATTTCATAGTGAAAGCTGAAAATGTCAATATTTGCACTCTGACCTTTTATGATCTTCTTGATATTTGTTTTATATATGCATTTTCAAAGAGATATATAAAACAAATACAATAAAAAATCTTATCTAAAAAAAAAAGTTATTTAAACATTGAAATAATCTATGCTTTTGGCGTCCAAAAAAGACAATTCTATACATATCGAATAATTAATGTTTTTTTTAATTACTATTTTTTAAAATTGGATCGCAAATAGAAATGAAATCAAAGTGAGGACTTTTATTAATTGACGAGTAACCAAACAGCGTTTCGCCAGGCAATTCTTCGTTTATAATATACAATAAAACTCGGAGGAAAATGATTATTTCTCTAATTAAAGAGAGAAAATAAGCCGCCACATCTATTGAATACAAGGTAATTATGATATGTGGAATCAGAAGGTGAGAAATTAGCCAAGCTATGCCACCAGGCAACAGCACCATTCCTCTCATAACTTCTGATTTTGTGTTGCTGAACTGCTTAGATCTTAACGCTTTACACCTCTTATTAATCATAATATTATTATTCAGTTTTTAATC
>JAAEAF010010180.1:0-49763 GCA_011037195.1 Triatoma infestans
TTTAAAAAAAAAGTGGGTGTAGCATATAACTCTGGTCACCCTATATATTTTTTATTTTGATTAAAAAAAAAATAAGAAACGGAAATTACTTAAGATAACGGTTTGAACAATTACTATTTATTTTTTATAACAGTACTATTATAGAAACTTAAAATAATATACTCGGTAGTGGAAATAATCAATAGTGCAAAAGGTTATAATCTATAAAACAGGAAGGTTAGAATAAAATTTCCTTTTTTTTTTTTTTTTTAAATATATTTCTTTCCTCTAGTGCTGCACTCCACTGTGAGACTATAAACATATATGTAGTCAGATAGTTATCGTAACATAATTTACACCTAGTTAAAACTTGTTTCTGGATGTAGTTATCTACAAAACTGTGTATATAATCATTGTGTACGGTTGTACTACATTGAACTCAACAATAAATACTACCCCCCGTGCCCTATACTATAACAATAAAAACAAAACTGTATGTAACAGGGCTGCCAACATCGTCCTAATGGTTTACTTACAAATCGCCATTAAAAGAATATGGGGGAAAAAGAAATGAATTCCTTATTTCCAATGATATTTCTACCGAAAATATCCAATTAACGTAGAATTCCGCCAATTTCGTCCGTTATCTTATAGAAGACTAGCGTGTAATTTGCAGTCCATACTTAAAAAGACAGGAAGTTAACTAACGATTCAAGCATATAAATAGGTTACTGAACCATTGATCCAAAAGTAAAAAAAAAATCATAAGTGGTACTTCCGGTTAAGGAATTATGACAGATGACCTACTGTCGAATCCCATGATGATACCTAAACGAAATATCAAATTTGAACTTGGCACACACACATACACATAGTCCATTTTCTAAAAACCACTTTTTTTGACTCAAGGGTCTTCAAAAAGGTTATTTCCGGGGGAAAACTCGATATCGAAAATTTGACACGATTACAATACTTCCTCTTACTAGGAGGAAAGAGAAAGTAATAAGTTCAATCTCGTTTTGTACATTGAGGAATTTTACTCCTCGTAAGAGGAAGTATTGTAATCGTGTCAAATTTTCGATATTGATTTTCACTGGAAAGATCCGTTTTGAGGTCCCCTGAGTCCAAAAAAATGGTTTTTAGCAAATGGTCTGTGTGTGTGTGTGTATGTATGTGAACTGCATAGCTCAAAAACGAAAAATCGTAGAAAGTTTAAACTTGATATTCCGTTTAGTTATCACCATAGGATCTGACGGTGGGTCATCTGTCAAAATTCCTCAACCGGAAGTACCACTTTACTAGTTGTTTTTTTTTACGTTTTTGCGATTTTCTCAAAAATGGCTCCAACGATCTTCTTTAAACCTGCTTATATCAACTACACATAGGAACAGCTACAACTTTTGTTTGAAACATTTCTCTGGGAAAATTCATTTAAGGGCACTTCTAGTGGAGGGGTAGGTTTCATCTTAACTGCTATTTTACTTTATTAGACAATTCTGTCATCTAAATAATGTTAATTAGAATTAAATGTGTTGTTGAAATTCCGAATTTGAAAAAATCGGATAACCGGAAGTGCGTTGGTTTTTGTCTCTTTACTAAATGATTTTTTCACTTTTTCCGCGATTTTCTCAAAAATGGCTCCGACGATTTTTTTTGAAACTTTGTATATAAACTAAACATGCAATGATCTACATTATTTATTTTAAACATTTCTCTGAGAAAATTCATTTAAGGGCACTTTTTGGGGAGGGCTGGGGTTACAGCTTCCTCTAAAGTGGTATCATAGTTGATTATACAATTTTATCATCCAAAGAATAATAATTAGAAATAAATAGATGGCCAAAATTCCGAGTTTTAAGAAAATTTATTAACCGGAAGTGCGCTTTTACTGAACAGTTTTTTTTTCAGTTTTCGACGAATTTCGTTATATTTGGTTCACAAACTTCAATTATAATTTTGCGAATAGGAGTATGAGAAAGTTGTGTGAGTGTTTCACACCAGATTTTTTTTGTATTTCATTAAATATTTAATTTAATTAAAAAAAAAATTTCATGAAGTTAATTATCATGGAATATATTTTAGTCTACCTACTACTTTTTTGTTTCTTCCAGCTTATCTCTTATTGTTCGTTTATCATTATGGTATTACAGTTTTGTAAAGAAATTCATGTTCTCCTATTTCTATATTCTTCGTAAATTTCCAACTGTTGTAAATATTAAAAATAAAATATTTTATCACATTCATATGTTTTTTAATTTAAAAGATATGTATTTTCAGATTGCATGAGACTTGCAAAATAAAAAAATAAAGTTCTTAAAGAATAAGCACATAATACGCAATATATTACATATACAATTATCCCGATGAAATATGACAACAACAAAAACTGATTAATACAATAGACATAAACGTAAACATATACATAATTTATATACAATGTTATAAATACTATAGTAATAAATTAAAAACTAGGGAGAGTGATTGATTGTCAATCTTAGTTAATAACGTTCTCATATTATTTGTAATATCTTTATTTTCTCTTATATTGTTTTTAACTTTGAGAAAATATACCTGTACATGCTTGCCGTTTTTAACCAGATAACTATTGAGAATCATTTTTACAGTTAAATTTTTCTCTTTTATATGAAAAAACAAACAAAACGCATTTGAGTTTTTTATTGTTTTTTTTCAAATTCATGTATGGAAAGAGTAACGCTGTCGACGATTCAGTGTTAATAAGTTCAATTCAATAAAAAATCAGTTATATTTCTTCTTGGCCATTCTGCTATACATACACACTACCAGCAATAGTAAACATTGCATTCGTTGGCAAATAATTGTATTGCCCGGCCATAAGTTGCAACATTTCCCAAAATATTGCTGCAGAGCAATGTTTATTAAAAGGTTTTTCCAGCCGATGTGCAATTTGAGGAAAAACGTCATTGATTCCATTTTTATTTATTTATTATACATTCAGTAATTATGGAGATAAATCTTTGAGACCAGAGCATGTTAACGTTTTGTATATTATCTTTTTACTACTTTAAAATTGTATAGATAATTTTTAATAAAGCTATACTATTCTATAGTTACAATTTTGACAAACACTCTTCAAATCTATTCTTTCAACATAAGTGTTTAGTAGTCTTAAATATTTTTTGAAGCTGTAAGACCTTTCAACTCTCCATAACCTTTCTAAATTCAACTTTCTCAAAAAAAAAAAAGTTACAAATGAAAGTGGCAGTTCTGTGTATCTATAGTTAATATACAATTTTATTTTATTTTATTTTATTTTTATTACACGCACACCGTGCCCAATGATTATACTTCATCCCGAATCAAGAATGATTCCCAAGCAAGAATATATGAGGGAAGGGCACAGCAAGGTACCTTTCATAAATTATAATGAATTTATGCCACCATAGCAAAACAGGCTAACAAACAGCATCGCATTCATACTCATTCATACAATAAATACATTCATACTTCACATTCATGTACACAAAATTCCTATCCTAATTGACCTCTCAGTATTCAATATTCCTGATAGGCCCGCTAAAAACTCGATAACTACCCAATCTAAGTCATTCATTCCACAGTCATACAATAAATTACTAATATCCCACACTTATGCTCCGCCAACCCTTGAAAATCTCCCCACAGTGTACCACGTCTTATAACGTCTTCTACAAACTTTTTAAAGGCATCATATGCACTGAGATTTTCCAGCAACAAGGTTAGTGTATCATTATAAATGCGAACATGATAGCCAATAGCACTCCATAATTTTGCCCAGAGATCCTCATAACGAATTCATTTAAAAAATAATATGTTCGGAGGTCTCCAATTCACTCCAATTCACCGCAACGACAACAACCACCACTTACCAAGCGCATCTCATACCACTTTCCCTTAATTTGCCCATGGCCTGTCACTTGCCTGGAGACCGCGTAAGAAAAATCTGTGGGGACTATTCTTCTACCCATTGTCGCGTCTGGCAAAAAACCTGTAGGTGGTCCTCCCCTTTTGGGAGTAAGACCAGCGAGATTTCCATTGCCGTAACAGATCCTGATCCAGTTGTTTCTTTTTTTCCTTCAGGAGCCAGATTCTGAAATCATTTCCAATTTCTCCTTCTGGTAAGGGTTCTAACGAATGTCCCCCCAAACTCACTGTTTTCCCTCTTCTTAAAAAGTATAATAGGGCCGATCTATACAAAATGCAAAATTTAATGAAACCTTTCCGGTGTCTTAATGGAGATAGTCGTAAAAAACTGAAAAAAACAAAAATCGCAATAAGCTAATAAATTCATTCAGTAAAATCAGTAGAGATATATCCGGTTGATCGATTTTGTTTCAAAACCTTATTTCCAGGTCCATTGATGGCACATAAACTAAATATTAACTTCTTTTTTTGCAATTTTCTCTTTTTGAGTTATGCTGCCCACAGAAACACACACACACAGACACACAGACTAGTTTCTAAATACCACTTATTTTTTGGATTCAGGGGCCATAGACCTATA
Source organism: Triatoma infestans (assembly GCA_011037195.1). Classification (NCBI taxonomy): domain Eukaryota; kingdom Metazoa; phylum Arthropoda; class Insecta; order Hemiptera; family Reduviidae; genus Triatoma; species Triatoma infestans. The sequence goes on from JAAEAF010010180.1 coordinate 4,502, forward strand.
CTTCCGGTGAAAACTCGATATCTTCCTCTTGTAGCAAGCAATAAGAGACGATATGTTTTTTGCATTGCTAATTTTCTGAGTGTACGTGCGCGTGATGCTTAAGCAAAATTTTGTATTGCAATAGAAAAGACAACGGAAAAGTTTCTATTAAAAAAATCTGGTGTGAAACACTCACACAACTTTCTTTTACTCCAGTTCTCAAAATTATAATTGACAAAATTTTATAGTTTGTATACCAAATTTAATGAAACTCGTCGAAAACTGAGAAAAAAACTGTTCAGTAAAAGCGCATTTCCGGTTTACTAATTTTCTTGAAACTCGGAATTTTGGCCATATATTTATTTCTAATTAATTTTTTTTGGATGATAGAATTGTATAATCTATCATCCAATTATAATTTTATCAACTATGATAGGACTTTAGAGAAAAACATAACTTCACCCCTCCCCTAAAAGTGGCCTTAAATGAATTTTCCCAGAGAAATGTTTCAAATAAAAGTTGTAGATCTTGTTTGTGTTGTTTATATGAGAATTTTCAAGCGTTGGAGCCATTATTGAGAAAATCGCAAAAAAAGGGAAAAAATTATTTAGTAAAGTGGTAAAGTAAACGCACTTCCGGTCATCCGATTTTTTTCAAACTTGGAATTTCAACAACATATTTAATTCTAATTAACGTTATTTAGATGACAGAATTGTCTAGTAAATTTAAGTAGCACTTTAGATTAAAACCTAACCCCACCAGTACCCCAAAAGTGCCCTTACATGAATTTTCCGGGAAAAATCTTTCAAATAAAAGTTGTAGCTCTTTGTATGTGTAGTTGATATACCAAGTTTGAAGAAAATCGTCGGAGCCATTTTTGAGAAAACCGCAAAAACGTAAAAAAAAAACCTACTAGTACAGTGGTACTTCTGGTTGAGGAATTTAGACAGATAACGTACTCTCAGACCCCATGGTGATACCTAAACGGAATATCAAGTTTCAACTTTCTACGGTATCTCGTTTTTGAGCTAGGCAGTTCAAACACACAGACTCACACACACACACACAAGACTATTTGTTAAAAACCACTTTTTCGGACTCAGGAGATCTCAAAACGGATATTTCCGGTGAAAACTCGATATCGAAAATTTGACACGATTACAATACTTCCTCTTAGTACTAGGAGTAAGAGAAAGTAAAAAGACAAACGTTTTTTTTAAAAAAAAGGAAGTCATTGTCATACCTTGTAATAATTATTCTATAATTTATTTATTTTTATTTGCATCATTTCTTATGAAATTCCCCATTAGTTATACTATTAGCATTTTATTAAACGATGGCTACTAAAATAAAAATAATAAAAAAAATAACATTTTGATCTCTTGTGTTATTATTCTAGTATCAATATTATAAAAAAAAAAAAAATAACAATTATGTAGATTTGACAAATAAATTATTAAAATTAATTATTTTATTTTATTTAAATCATAACTGATCAAGAATATAACTTTAAGAAAGACACACACACACACACACACACACACACAGTGTGGCTGACTGAAGGGAATTTTCTTAATATAAATCTTTCAAACAGCTGTCATTTAGTATAACAATGATAAATCTTTATTCTATTGATTTCCTAGTTCATTTAACTACATATGGCGTTCTAAATGGTTATTATTCTATTACTTAAATTTCTATATATAAATATAATTTATTATCAACACTGCAATATTGTGAAATCTAAATAGAGTTTTTTTTTTTTTTGTAAAGTATTCTTAAACTTAATAATAAATCAATTTTGCATTAAAATTAGATTTAATTATTACATCACTATAATGGGTTTAATAAATAGAGTATAAAATAATTTCTAATATCGTATTGATGCGCTATACTAAGATCGCAAAGAGTTTCCTTCCGCCACATGTTATATTATTAATCTTGTCTTCCTTGGAAATTTCAAGAGGTGACCTGGTGTACCAGAGCTGGAGCACCTGCTCGATACATGTATAGACTTAATTCACTTTGTGTAAAACTGTGAGCGAATTACTTATACTGACCAGCATATTATATTCGTCTAAATACTTCTATTATATGAACTATATGAAGCCTTCTTAATCTCTGAATGAATCTAAATCGCTGAATTCAGCAATATATCTGTAACCCTGTATTTTAAAAAAAATGTCTTTATGCTCAGAGGACTTGGGAAACATATTGTAACGTTTTTCTTTCTAAACTAGCTACTGCAACTAGTTAGAAGTGGGTTGGTATAGATAAAATACTTTAAACTTCAATAAAGAAAACACCATTTATTGTTATACACAATAAATTACAAAATACAACACTTAATAATAATTACTTCACAGTTTAAACCACAGAAGTTCACTTTGTTCACTTTTTATACACTTTTCACATACTAGTGACTTCATTTGTAACTGGAAACCTCCCTCAACTCTCTGCGGTCCCGGTATTTATACCTGTGGGGAATCTTCTAGAACTTCCTCGATTCTTCTAGAGAGAACTGGAGCGCCGCCAGCGCTCCCAGCGGCCACTAGGAGTACCTTAAGTACCTGTCTTCTCTCCTAGATGGCACCACTGGCTGCGTTACAATATATTTAATAACTGTCCGAATGATTGTAGCAATGGAAAATCGCGTTACAGATTTTTTATAGACTTCATTACTTTTTTTCACATTCTGAAATCAAAGTGATCTAACTTCCTTATAATATCTCAAATTTCGTACATAATTTGCACTAAACTTTCTCTTCAAGATATTCCATTTTTTTTCCAATCTTACCTTTTCTAGGATCGTGTTAATAAACCATATTTTCTGATTGTGGTTTCTTGAGATTGAAAAAACAATTAGGCTATAGTCAGTATTGTGTGTAGTGTATGTGTGTGAGAGTGAGAGAGAGAGAGAGAGTTGTGTATTTGTATTGTATATGTTACGCTCAAAGACCGAAAATGCTCATTGAGCCAAAAAAAACAGCTCACAACGCGTTGTGGTCACTGAAAACATCCACAAAGCGAAATTCGTTTGATGGCACTTATGAAAACGCTCACGACGAGTTGGGGCAATCACAGAAAGACCACATAGCGAAATTCGTATGGTGGCTATCATACCACATCGCATTCTGGCAATGAAGAAAAGCCATGACGCGTATAGAACACATATTAGAATCAAGTTCATCTGTTTTGCAGACGTAACGCATTTTTGAATTTGTGCTATCTGCTCCAGCTTCAACCAAACTTTTCAGTGTCACTAATTTTTAAGACATCATATCGTTTAAGACGACGATACTGTTTTGAAGATAGAGACTGGTTGTTTTTTTTTTTAAGAAGCTGAGACTGTTTTGTTTCATTAAGTAACATTTCATATTTTTCTGTACTCATGATAAAACTGCGATCAGTGCTTCTTTCCACAAACTCACGTAATTTATCATAAAATACTTCTTTTTTATTGGTCATGGTTAGCGCTGATATACGTCACCCTCAGAAACAGAAAAGAAATGAATAAACAACTCTACCGATGTTTTAATGCATCGTTGTACTCAATCCGACAAGTTACAACCTGTCCGTCGTGATATGGTTACACCAACTAGTGCTCAGAACGCGTCATGGCTTTTCTTCATTGCTACAACGCGTTGTGGTCGTATAGCGTGATAGCTACGACACGAATTTCGCTAAGTGGTCTTTCTGTGATTGCCATAAAGTGGTCTTTCTGAGAAAGCCAAGGAGAATCGGGTTTTGAGGTCATTGCTTGATGCCTGTTCCGCGCAGGTAAGAGACATCAGAGAATTTAGTTTTTTACACTCTGGCTGATTTCACTCTCCTGCCTCGATAGTTTCTGGCAGACCTAACTCCTAGAAAATCGTAGATCTCCCGAATTCCACGGGAGATAGAGATGGAAGAGGCACATCAGGAGATTCACGTTACGTTTTATGTCTGACTTCATTCTCCTACTATAGATACTGAAGTATCCTGAAAATGGTTGGAAGAAGGTGGAAAATTTCACAGAAATACAGGCTATACAAGATTATGTTGTTATAATCAACAATTTCACTGTTTCCAAAATTAAAGAAGATAAAAAAAGATGATCATCAGGAACGGGGTAGAAGATGCCTCGTCCAAAACAAAAAAAACCTTGACCACATTGTGAGTGGTTATTCTGTGACGTGGCTGGTACAATGTATCTACCTCAATATGACGCCAACAAAATTTTGCACTAAAGAGCGTGTGCGCTGGTCAGAATAAAATTAAATAAATAAATAATATTTATTTATCGAAAACTAAAAAATAAAAGAATTATACAAACAATAGGAAGAAAACATTACTTGTTTTGGTTTATATCCGTCCGCAGAGTCACATTTGTGAACAGAACTTATAGGAAATTGTGAATAATATAGACTTATATGACAGCTACACAACCCAGAAATGAATAAATTTCAGCAACTTCAAATTTTAATTCGTTTTTCAGGGCATCCGAGGCCAAAAATAAGTTCAGTCAATTGGAAGTGCAATTTAACTTTTCCTTGCTTCGAATAAGAGCAGAATGACGATCGTGACAAATTTTCGTAATGAGTTTTCATCGGAAAAATATCCCAAGTATCATTATTAATCATTTATAAAACGTCGCACATTGATTATCTTCGATCAGCTTAAGATAAAGATGTTTCGATCAGATAAAGATGTTTTTGTATTAATAAAGACATGTGATGAATCAAATAGAGAGGCGGGTCTTGGTGTAGTGGTTATGTGCATGGCTTTGTAACTGGGAGGTTCCCAGTTCGAGTGCCGTGTATAACTGCTAAATTTTATATTGTTTAAAAAAATGTTAATAGCAAAGTAGACGCTTCTGCCCCCGTCCATGACACTTAATTTGGTAGTTGGATGCTAAACCCACCTGCAAAAAATAAGCATTACTATATCCTGAGTACGAGAAAAATTTTTAGAAACTAATTTTTGGGGTGGGGTCAAGGTGTTTCTCCAATTTAGCGGGGAGGTCCCAGGATGAATAGCAGGCTTCACCTCCTATTCATCAGGACCGTTCCGTCCCTTCCAGTATTCAGTATTACTGAGCGCAACATTCAGTATTACTGCAACATTCTCAAGGTGACCCTGTTTGTTACAAAAGTCGGCGGATCTAGACCTGGACGTCGATAAAAGTCCCCGGCGGAATAGGTGTACCCGTTGGTCATCCAAGGCGGTGTCCCTGGGAGCAGCCACGGAGATGCACCTCCCCCCAAAACAGATGTTATATGTACCGTGCCCATGGAGGTTTGCAGCCGGGGGGGTAATACAGGCTGATTATAACGTTCCACCCTGAAACCGGGCCAAATCAGGGAGTAATAAATGGCCTTGCTGTGTCATGCGGGGCTCTGGCACAGTCGACTCAAGAATTCCCCAGCTACTCGTAGGATCAACAATGGAAGAGGCAAAACAAACATCAAAAAAGAAGAAAAGGAGGACCGGCGGGCAGGCACCGCCGCACTACAAGCTGTAGTCCAAAACACAGAAGAGCTACCTCCTAGTCTAGTGAGATGGATACGCGGGTGACACCCAGTACAAGTGGGATGAGCATTGCTCATCATGTTGTGCATGCACAAACGGAGAAGCGCGCTTAGCTGCTGATGTGCATGCTGATCACCAGACCCCTCAGGAGCAAGCTCCCAGGGGAAATGAAGGAATTGCTGGGCCTAGTACCACCAGAACGAGCTGTGCTTGTCAGGTGGGCCAGTCCCAGATGGGCAAGAAGAACGAGGAAGGGAACGAGAAGGCTCTCACTCGTCCTCCTGGTGCAGCAGGATGGCGGAGGCACTAGGGGGGGAAATGCGCCTCATAGGGAAGAAGAGGACGCTGCCGCTGCCGCCCCCGGGACAACCGGGAGCGATGGAGGATCCTTTGAGGAGAGGCTTTAGCGGGGCGGGCGTTAGGTGGTATCTCCACGCGCTTTCTGAGGGCATGAACATGCCCAAGGTAAGCGGGAAAGGTGCACTATACCTCCCGAGAAGAGAGACATCAAGAGAAGGAAGGTGGCATCCTCTGATCCGGTGAACATTGCCGGGACCTCTTCGGCTGGGCGGCCTATCCCTCGCCAGTCTGGCCACAGCTACGCTAGTGCGGATTAGGTGGTGAGGGTGGGTGTGATGCCGAGAGGTTTTCCGGAGAGGGTGCTCAGTGCTGAAGAGCTGTCAGCAGTAGAAGAGGCTTTAGTAGAGGAAATATCCCTCGGGTGGGAGCACACGCTTCAGTTTGAGGGAATACATTTCCGTCCAGGCATGTTATGGCTGGACTGCACAAATCAGCAGACTGTGGACTGGATGCTTCAAAAGACATCGACTTTGAGCACCTGGTCGGGGGAGGAACTGGTGGCGTGCTCGGGAGAAGACATCCCGAGGATGCACATCGTCACGACGTTCTTCCCATTTAGTACAGGAAAGGGCATTAAGAAGAATTAATTTTTTTAATTAAATTTTACTCCTTCAATTTACCTCCTTATTTTATAGAGCATATTTGAAAACAGTTTTAGTGTATAAGTTTTATATTAATATGCTGCTTGGGAGAGAAACAACACTGCCACCACTTTGAGCCGTCATCAGCCCATTAACTGATTTACTTTTGATGTGCAAGTTTGATGGTACTGTTAGTAATCATAAGTGGGGGAGATGATTATATATCGCGAATACATGATCAATTTGAGATATTATTCTTTTCCTAATTACTTTTCAAAAAAGAATTAGGTTAATGCTGCAAACATTTTTCTGGATTATCGTATGGCAAAAGCTGCCAACGATATAGCGCATCGCTTAATGCAATAGGTTTTATATTTTGTACTATTTAAATTTTTTAAGTGGGACAGTTTATTGTACTTGTACTTGTGAAAATTAATAAGTAAGAAGACATTTTGTATGATCGTATCTCTCTCATATTCTTCTAATTCTCTTATTCACTCAGCCAGTATATTTCTCATACCCACTCCAACACTCTCCTCACCTCTCTCCAACACTCCAACACCTCTCTTTTAAATAGTCACTAAGTTCCCGCCAAAACTGTTGGACCAGTTTCGATTTAATTCACTATTTAAGGTGTCTGGTTGGTATTCATGTGTGAAACTGATAAGAAAATTGTGTGATTCTCTATATAATAGCTGAATCATTTTCAACCATTTTATTTTTTTTAAATAAAATATTTTGTTAATATCATTTTTTCTTTCTGCTAATTATTTCTGTCATTATTAAAATTGTTTGTCTAATAATTAATCCTCAAATTACGCTTAGATATTATTAAATAAGCTACCTGCTTGTATTATTATGTGTCGACATCTGCTGGAAGATGCTTTGAAGAAGATAGACGCAGCAATGGATAAATGTTGTACTCTGTGAGGATTTATGGACAAGAATAAAGCGATTATGTTTACGAGACCATAGGAAGTACTACGTTCCAAACAGAACAAGTTAAAAGTTTTGGAATTATTATAGAATTGAAGTGGGTGAAATGTATAAAATTGCTGGGAATATATGTTGACAGTAAACTCCTTTGGAAATATCATATCAACATTTCGATTAAATGCGAGACTCCACTCAATATAATCAGATGTATCAAACACGAAAATTGCAAAGCTGTCTTAAAAACGTTGCTAATGCTTTGTAAACAATTGCTCCTGTCTAGACTGGAGGATTATGGGTCATAATCTTTATGAAAATGCAGTGAAGACTCATTTTACTACTTTCGACAGGGTACAGTACAAAGCATTAAGAAGTTGTCTAGGAGCAATGAATTCTGCTCCTTTTGGTGATCAGACAAAAGACTCTAACAGTACGCTACTTAGTTAAATGCCTCCAGATTAGTCATATTCATTCTCAAAACAACTTCCTTTACTTGTTGCTACTACAGAGCTGACTGAGCAATACTCTTGATTCTGCAGAATCATTCAAGAACCCAACCTTCACTTTAGTCAGATAAGAGCTGTTCACTTTTCTATAAACACCGCCTAGAAGTTATTTCTAAATGTTGAATGATATTTGCCACAAAAAATAACTTTATTTAAAGTTGAATATTCTTTTACGTTCTACTAATTGATTCAGAAGGTCACTATAACAATTCATATGCAATTAGTAGCTCTCCCACTTTTAAATGATAGCAAATAGACTTTAGAAGATTCTGGAGAAAAGCAGTGAAGTTAGGCTTTTCCTTCAAAGCGCCTCTTCAGTATACTCTACAATTATGCGAACGCATATAATAGGAAATCTTCTGAGATGATAATAATACAAAATTATTTTTTCTTACTTATAAAGATTTCAGAGTTATTATCGATCGAATTCCTTATATTTACTTCATAGCAATAATCTTTGTTGGTGGTGGTTATTTTGCTGTGAAGAAGAGAGATAAATAATTTGATTAAGATGTATTATTTGTAAACATCTTTTATTATTGTATAATTTCCAAGGAATTAACACCATTCAGTATTTTGCTGATAAAATTTGCTGGTAAATTTTACAATTTCAAGTCCAAACTTTTTTATTGCCAAAAAGAATCAAATTAAAAGTTTATTTGGAAATATAGTATTTTATAAATTTCCATATAACTTACATATTAGAAAGTTTATTGCTAATTTAAATAGTTTCATATCTTAGTAATAAAACTAAAGAAAGTTTGTCATGTAACAATATTGTATAACTTGTTGAGCAAAATCTTAAACTTTATATTTTCGATATACATATATTATATGTGTGTGTGAGTAGTTTTTAGTATACCTAGAGTTAATAGGATTATTTAAACTAAGATAAATATCGATATTCTAGGAATTTGTTGATTAATATAATAATTGAAGTTCGCATCAGTAATATCTACTAATATATGTACATATTAAACAACATTCCACTACAGGAACGATTTCTGTAAGTAGTTTCCTTTATCTAAGGGATACCATTTGCATATAATAGAGAAGAAATAAACGTTTAATTCCAAAAATTCAAATTTTGAAGACAACTTATCAGAATTTTGAGGACTTCATGAAGATTAAATTACAGCAAAGATTTCTCTACAGTATTATTCGCAAGTTCCGAGAAAAAAACCTGATCTATGGAGTCTTTGATATCCTGAATAGATGAGAAGTATATTCAGTATTACTCATGATAACTAGAATTGATGTGGAGTTGATCCGCCAAGTTCACCGGGAGATTCCAATTCTTTATGGCATTACTTAAAGACGGTCTTGGGAAGTTTGGGTATTGTAGAAGAAAAGAAAAAAATCCTTCAGTGTCAAATTCAAAAGGCATTAGAAGGCTGAGCTGTTTTAAAAAGTGAGGGTTTTTAGGAAAGGGGAGCGTAAACAACGAAACGCTCAAGAATGTGGCAGGAGGAATGGTAGGGGATTAACGGAGTTGTGGAATGAGTTCCCGACGGGTTACGTGCAATTCACTAGTGTGGTAATGTTACTGTTTTCGAATTCTTTGTGATGGATACCAGAAATATATTTTATTTGAAAAATATCAAAATTATGAAGAAATTCTAACATTCGCTGGTATAATGGATGTGTTGGATGGAGAGAATTGGTTTTTGTTTGATGAGTTAAGAAGAAGACTCTTGGTTAACACTGGTTAACTGATATATTAATAAATAGACACAGACTGCCTGGACTTTACAAATGGATGAATGTTTAAGGTTGCACGTAGCGATTGGATGTACTAAACTGATTTCAACTGTCTTTAACTGTGTTTCATGGACTGTCCTTCCGCTCTATATAGATATATATATATATATATATATATATAATACAGCTTCCTCACCTATCCCACTCTAGTCTGAGAGAGTGGTTGGGCTTCTCTTGCTCTCTGTGGTTGCTGAGCTTCTCTTGCTGTTACAGCTGGTAAAAAAGGGTACACATAGGTATAAGACTACCGTTACAGTAGAGTCCATAGAACTCAGTCATCTTTGTCTTTTGCCCATCTCAAAGGAGAGGATTTGAACTACCAAGAGAGGGCATTCTTTCAACATAGTCTAATTCTGCTTTCAAACAAGAACAGTCTGGGTTAGACATTCTACCAGAACACTTGCTTCAGGAATCGCTCTCTTAACTTCCGTGCGTTTAAGTGTTAACATTTGGGTTTCAAACGGTCTAGCTACTAATTATTTGTTTCCTTGCATTTATAAGTTAATTCAAGATTCAAAATTAATAATTATCTTGTAAATTTACTAATTTAATATATAGTTAAATTATTTATTTAAAAGTGGTACTATTCTAATACTTCTATCTCTATCTCAAACCGCTTTACAAAACCGCTCATGCCAAAGCCACTACTACAACGCAACCCACCAATTACATTTCATCGTACTCTTGCTTGCTGTAATTAAAATAAGTATAAAATTATAAATAAAAATTATATAGGAATAATAAATAAATAAATTCAATGTATTTAAAAGAGATAAAACAAAGTTAATGAATAGAAATAAAAAAAAACACAAAAGTTTACTTCCGCCTAATAAGATAATTTAATTATTATAATAAAAACTTACGGTGCCTTTTGTAAGTGTTAGTTATAAAATTTTATTACGCCCCTTTGATGGTGATGTCTTATTCGGTTTGTGTCTCGCTTCTTCACTTTTCACCTCTTCTTTTTCCATACAGCAAATATATTTGGAATGCGTAAAATCCTCCAAAAAGGGATGTCATTTCTTACTGATACCAGTCTCAGATCTTGATGAAAACCCACTGATACGTAATAATATTTACTTATGTTACAAAATAGTTATTCAAATTATCCGGCAAAAGCCAATCTGGAAACACTGACACATAAAATTGGCTCACCAACAAATGTCGTGTAATGATTTCATAACAGATTTTTGTTTTTATATATAAAACTTGAATAATATAAAACAAATTTTACAAAGTTATATTTTTCATCTCTGCGTGTAGAAAAGGCTTTTAATCTGTAGAGATTAAAAGTAACCACAGGGCTTCCACTTTTAATTAAACAAATTTTAAGGCAGGATAAAATTATTTATTCAATAATTATTATAGTAAATTTTTAAATTAAATATTATGTTCGGAGACATTTTCCGTGGTAGCCTGCTTCATTTTGTGGTCATCGATGAATAAGTAATTTAAGTTTTAATTCAGTTAAAAACACCAGTCAGTGTGTAAAACTGAATTTGCTCTGTGCAAGTCTGTGTTGTCAGACTGTCTGAAAAATGCATCCTGAAGATGGGCGAACGCCCGAAACCGGTTGATGACCACAAAATGAAGCAGGGCTACCATGGAAAATGTCTCTGATGCTTTCCAGCTCTGCGGAAACAACCACCACAACAAATATTATGTTTTTAACATTTTTAAAGTCAGCTTAATCAAATATTGAAATCATAAAATATTGGGTTGGTGCAAAAATAATGCAGGTTTTTGAACTTTCATCTTTTGTTTACTTCTGCTTGCCAAGTAAACAAAGATAATCCTCCAGTCTAGGTAATGGATTATAAACAATGTTTATTAATGTTGTTTTTCCTCAAATATCAGTTTAGTTTGTGTTCCATTTTGTATGAGTTAAGACCTCCGATATTCACCATGTCAAAACAAGATTTTCGTCAAATTTATTTTTACGAGTTCAAACTTGGTCGAAGTGCGGCTCAAACTGCGCGTCACATCAATGTTGTTTGGGGTGAAGGAAGCATCAGTGAATGTACAGTGCACCGATGGTTCCAAAAATTTCGTGTTGGAGATTTTGATCTCGAAGACAAGGAAGGTCGCGGTAGGCCCTCTGTTGTTGATCACGACCATCTTAGGGCATTGGTGGAAGATAACCCTCACAAAACCACTCGGGACTTTGCGAGAGAAGTTAGTGTTGACCACTCAACAGCCGTTCGCCATCTCGAACAAATTGGTAAAGTTAAAAAGCTCGACACGTGGGTACCTCACGAATTGACCCAGAGCCAAAAACATCGGCGTTTTGAAATTTGCAATTCTCTTCTGTTGCGCTACCAAAATGAACCATTTCTTAATCGAATCGTGACATGTGATGAAAAATGGATCCAATACGACAACAGGAGACGGTCAGGCCAGTGGCTGGACAAGGATGAAGCACCAAAACATTTCGCGAAACCAAGCCTGCACCCGAAAAAAGTAATGGTGACAGTGTGGTGGTCTACTGCAGGTGTTATTCATTACAGCTTCCTAAATACTGGCGAAACAATCACGGCTGAAACATATTGTCAAGAAATTGACAAAATGCATAGGAAATTGCAAAATCTTTGTCCAGCATTGGTGAATCGGAAAGGACCAATTCTTCTTCACGATAACGCCAGGCCACATATCGCAATGCCAACTCTCAGGAAACTTCAGGAATTGAAATATGAAACACTTCCGCACCCTCCATACTCCCCCGATCTCTCGCCGACGGACTTCCACTTATTTAGACATTTGGACAACTTCTTAAGAGGAAAAAATTTTAGGGACCGAAGTGAAACCGAAAATGCCTTCCGCGAGTTTATTGAGAGTTTAAATAAAGATTTTTTAGAAACTGGAATAAAAATGCTTCTGATACGTTGGCAACTATGTGTTGATAATGATGGAACATATTTTGAATAAATAATCTTAGTTTTATACAAATTATAATAATTTTTTTTTTTTGGCAAATAAAAACCTGCATTATTTTTTGCACCAACCCTATAGTTTCCGAATTGTTTTACCTTAAACTTAAATGTTATAACCAAACTGTATGTGGCCCTTTACATTTTCATTAGACAACAGTTTTACTTATCTACATCCCATGCTGTTATTACATCTTTCTCGTATGTAGATCTGTTTATTTGCCACACTAGCTTGTATTCTTGTGGGATGCCCTGAATTGGAGTTATGCTCTAACTGCCGCTTTAATTTTTCGATATATAAAAAAACCACTGACCTCCTTTGTTACTAATATCGTCAACATCTATGGTCATCGATGCACTGTCAGCCTCCGTGCAGTTTACTCTTGACACAAGTCACTGAGCGGTAAACTGTAGAGAGATCCTAGGAAGAGAAAAATCTAAAGGCAACACTGACTGGAATTGTAATTATTTTCGCTTAGTTTATTGCCTCGCAACAATAGTAATTGTGAAAACTTGTTACTAAATCCAAGAAAATTTTGCGAAGCAGTCAAATTTTTCAAATGCAGTTTCCACCGGAACTACTCATTTTAAAGTCCCCTGAATACGAAACATGTTTCGAGCGAAAGGTCTGTACATATATGTCAAGAGAAGACTCTTGACAAAGTACAGCGCCTTGCGGGCCTATGCACGACGGGAGCTATGAGGACGTGCCCTACAGCCGGGATTGAGGTTATTCTCAATCTCACACCGCTCCACCACTAGGTGGAGCGAGTAGCGAAGGGAGCCCTCCTCAGAATCTATAGGGAGGGCATGGGGGGATGTTGACTGGGGGGTGGGAGGCGAATGCCTCCTTCTGCAGGCTCCCTCCCCTGGGACTTTTCTAGAGATAGCATGACTAAGAAATATAGCTTCGTTAGGAATTTTTCTACGAAGCTAAGTACGAAAGGAGAGTGGAGCGATGGATCCGCCCTGGACAGTATTAGCAAGCATGCCATTAAGTGGTACACAGATGGGTCTAAGACCCTCGAAGGAACCGGGGCAGGGGTGTTTGGCCCTAGAATAAACACTCAGAACCCATGGGCAAGTTTCCTAGCATCTTCCAGGCGGAAATCTACGCTATTGGAAGGTGCGCTCAGTTGAACCTCGATCGGGGATATCGGAATCAGGAGATAGTTATCCTATCCGACAGTCAGGCGGCCATTAAAGCACTGAGCTCTTACGTACTCAGTTCTAAAATGGTATGGGATTGCCTAGGCAAACATAATGAACTAGGCAGGAGCAATAAAGTTACCCTGCATTGGATGCCGGGACATGTCGGCGTGGAAGGTAATGAGGCAGCTGACGCCCTGGCAAAGGAAGGCGCTGTATCTCCTCTTATCGGGCCAGAACCCTTTTGTGGAGTCAGTGACCAAGTATTTCTAGAAGAAATCAAGAAGGAGGAGGTGGCTAAAAGAGCTCGTCTCTGGAACACCATCCCGGGACTGAGGCAGGCCAAGGTCTGTCTGGGCGGTTATAACCAGGAAAGGTCGAAAGCCTTCATCAGTCTGAGTAAGAATAGGATCCGTATTGCAGACTCAGGGGGCGCCTGAGAAAGCTTGGCCTAGTAGGTGACGGCATATGCAGATTCTGTGGAGAGGCGGAGGAAACTCCGATACACCTCCTCACGGACTGTGATGCCGTCATTCAAAGAAGATTTAGTAGTCTGGGCAGTTACCAGATAGGGGAGGAGGAAATACCTACCCTAGAATCTTCCAGGATCCTAAGATTCCTCAGGGAGTTAAACCTGGAGAGGGTGCTATAGATGAGCTAGCTCATCTTAGGCACCAGAGGGGGGTACAATAGATCAAGAATGGTCGCGGTACAGAACCCTAGGATAAAAAAAAACAAAACATATATGTATGTATGTGTTTATTTTATTTATTGTTTTTAAGTATCCCATTGAAAGTAACCTTTACCAGGGATAGTTTATTTTTCACGTGCTCCATTGTATAACGAAATATATCTATTAAATTATCTATATATAATTAAATAAAAATTATTTAAAATATTGAATATGTGTTAACGTTTGCAATGATTTTAATGAACATCTATGATTTTATCGTCGTAATATGATGGCTTAATTTTGTTAGTGTTGACCGGTTTTGGATTGTCATCCATTGTTATCCATGGTTTCCTAATCAATCAGTGTGGTACGTGACAGATACTTAAAAAGTTAAAGTCAACACTCTACACGAACTTGATTGCTATAATTTGGACGGTTGATGAGAATCTGAAACCGGTCAGGTCCAACAACATGAAGCATCGTATGACGGCATAAACATCATTTAAATCAATAATATATTAATATGTATTAGTAATATAAATCAATCATGTTATTTAAAATATGTAAAAGACTGCACAAAATGGCAAAAAGTTCATAACTCCAATGAATGGCGAAAATTGAAGATAAAATAACGAAATAAAAGTAAGAATCTATTGAAAATATCATGCGGCGTATTAATACTATTTATAAAATTAATAAAATACTTCTTATTTACAAGATGCTTCTTGTCCGGCTTCAAACATCCTTCAGTAACTCAAAAGTGTCTACCTTCTGACCACTATAAAATGGGCAAGCTTTAGAATTGATTATTTTAGTGGGATTTATGCAAAAATAATGACCGTTTTTCCATCTCAAAAAGTTCCATGGACTTTAAAACTCATCCACATATATCTGATGTTTGCATACACGATATATATGTATTCTTTTTTTCACTTTGAGACGCATAACATCTACGATCATAGGCGCCCAGAGCCTTCTCAGTACACGGCCGGCCTCCGACAGTGTTCTCTCGTTACAGACTACACTGTCCATCACCAAACAGTGAGCTGTAGAGGCTCCTAAGAAGAAAAAAATCTAAGGGCAGCTGGACACGAACCCGGGACCTCCGCGTGGGAATCCAGTAGACTAACCACTTAGCTAATATCTTCCCTCACGATATATTAATCTTTAAACTCTATATGTAGAGTAATTCTATATACCTATTATATCCCCTTCAAACAGTCATTTAAGTGAGCTTTTTTTTTTTAGAAAACCATGACTGTGACTTAAGACAAATTAGTCATTTTACATTACTATTGAGAAAAAAACGGTGTACAATTGCTGATGCTGTGGCGTGCTCTATGTGATTTAAAGGGGAAAATGTGCTTGAAAAGCGTACTCCACGGCATAAGATTCAAAAATTTAATAGAAGTGATACCACCTTAGATAGAAAGACAGGTTCAGGGCAGCCTCATAAGACGTTGATAAGCTTTACGGGAAAATGGCCAGTCAAATCCAACCACAAGTACTCGTGCACTTGCTGCAGAACTGGCAGTGACTAAAGACACCGTTAGCCGCCAACTCCATACTAGAGAAAGATGAAATGGAGATGTAGGATGGTCCCGCATGAACCTGGACCTCAACAGGCCACCAAGAGAATGGATATTTGCCAGCTCCTTTTAAAAATCCATAAGACATGCGCGTTAACAAAATGAATAGTGGATGTGATGAGTAAATAGATTTACTGGCGAAATCCTAAGACAGGTGGTCAATGATTGGATAGCGGTCAAACGGCATTACCTCTTGGTATAAGAGGGCAAGTTGAGAAAAATTCGATATTGTGCGACTTTTCGAATTATGAAGGAGTAATCCACCACAAATTTGTTCCCGATGAACTTTCCATGAATTCTGGACCTTCCGACTGCCAGCAGGTAGATAGAATGTACTCAAAAATAGCCCAACGTTATCCAACCAATTGGTCAATCCAAACAAGCTTTGCGAGCCAGCAAGATAACGCTCGTCCAGTTACCTCCCGTCAGACTAAAGAGGAAGGTGGAAGAATTTGATATCATTGTATTTTTTTTATACGTATAGACCAGACTTAGCCTTATACGACCTCCATTTGGTTCGGTCCACGGTCCACTTTCTTTGTGTAAGAAAATGTAATAACTTCATCGAAATGAAACTGGGGTGCAGGATTTCTTTGATTCCAAACCCAAAGCGACAGATCCAACGGCTGGCAGAAAGTTGGCTCGCAACACTCAATCACAATGGTTTATATTTTGAACATTATTAACAAATTCATAAAAGGTGATAAAAAATTATTAATATAAAAAATAACAGCTAAGTTTGGCCGTATTAATAAAATAAGCAAAATGCTGGTTGCCAGGGGGCAAAATGCCAACATATAAATGACATCACTTTCAATTTGAACTATTTTTTCAAAAAATTTGATTTTTGAAGTTTCTTGAGTGAGTTGCAGCATTCAGCTATCCCTAAACTTCCACCTCCTTCGCTACTTAGATACCATTAGGCTGTTTCCCACTTTTTCTCCCGGTGCCGGGTAAACACCGACTACTTTGCCCTCATGGGTATCGAACCCTGAATTTTCGCACCAAAGACGGGAGTGCTAGCCACTAGACCAACGCTGCAGGCCCAGAATTCCAAGTTTAAAAAAATTGTTAAAAAAGAATTGCAACAATCCTCCTATGCTGATGAAGACATGTGTTATTGCTCCAAATCCCGATCCAGTTTTCGCATCGCGTGCCCTACAATCCGATGTCATTTCTCTGCAAGACTGGCTTATCAGATGGAGAATAAAGGTCAATCCCACTAAAAGCAAATGCATATACTTCACCCTTCGTCACGCTACTCTCCCGCCCATTTTCCTTCATGGGACCAAAATACAGACAGTCGACAAAGTCTGATATTTAGGACTTTATCTAAAAAAATGACTCACTTGGAATCCACATACACGATTAAAAAGTCTTTAACTAAACAGACGTTACAAACTTCTCTCGAGACTACTTGACGGACGCTCTCTAAACTTTCCCTTGAAAGCAAAAGACTTATCTACAACTCTATTGTAAAGCCTTTTCTGGACATACGGATGCAAGGTCTGTGATTCAACGAAGCATTCCAACTCTTATCCCATTAAAGCTTTTCAATCAAAAACCCTCAGAAGAATTACCAATGCCCCATTCTGTGTTTCCAAACCTAACCCTTCACAGTGACCTCAAAATCCCTTTTGTCTATCAGTTGTTAATAAAAGCAGGTTACAAAAAATTCCATGACTTCACATCCAACCATTCTAACCCTTTAGGCAAAAAAACTCTCTTCCCTTTCTATCCCACAGAACCCTTCCAGGAGACTGTAACGCTATCGGTCTCGCGACCACCTAACTTTATGTTAGCCATTTTCTAGTAATAATTTGGGATTACCCTTCACTGGGAGGCATCTCTTAAGAGACTTTCACACCCTTTTATGTCACTACCATTCATATTCACTTATTATACTGTCTGTATAGTTGTGAATTGATTAATAATAATAATAATAATAATAATAAAAAGAAAAACAAGAATTACAACTTTATAAGAATAGGTTTTTGAGTTTGTCCAAATTTTCAGATGAATTAGAAAATGTCACCTCGATTTCTTTTTTTAACCTAAACTATGTATATTGGGCTTTGGTGTTTGTCTTTAGACACACTTCAGTTCGCTGATGGCTAAGCCATATGACGACAAAGGTACACTTGGACACATCGGATCAGATTTAGTTGAAATATATTTTTGGAAAAATGTATTTTAAGAGGAGACCTGAGAAATCTTTTGATTTTAGTGTAGTCCTGAGGAATCTTTGACGTTAGATTTCTAAGATATGGTTGATAGAGGCATTGGACTGTTCAATTGTATCTCATTCATCTGAGAAACAATATTACAATAAAACAACCTGTAATTATCCATGTTTATGTTAACTTAACATAGAATAAAAAGTCATTTTTTTTTTTTGGAAAATTATAAATTATAATTAAATTAACTTCAGTAAGAAGGGCGTTTTATTTACATAACAATAAGATAGTAAGGGAAGGGATTAGCTCAGTGGTAGCGCGCTGGACTAGTAACGCGGAGATCACGGGTTCGAATCCAGCCGTGCTACCCTTAGATTTTCTCTTCCTAGGAGCCCCTACAGCTCACTGTCCGGTGATGGACAGTGTTGTCTGTAACGGGAGAACACTGTCCGGAGGCCGGCAATGCACTGAGAAGGCTCCGGGCGCAAATGACCACAGATGTTGAGACGCCTTAAATAAATAAATAAATAAATAAATAAATAAGATACTATCTGCCAAGAAGAAAATTTGAAAATATTTTCTTGAAATTCAGGAAACATATAACCATAATAAATGTTAATTAATAATGAATGAATTTTGCAATCTACAATTTCATTTATTTAGAATTATTCGGGTGGGGGTATTGTAAACAATATTTAATCAGCAATTAAAGAAAGGAAAAATTAATTAAAAAAAAACAGAATTTTCCAATTAGAGTTTTAGATTAAAAAAAAAAAAAAAATAATTGTAGAGAGTTCTCCTCTTTATTTATTTATTTTTTTATTATTATTATTTTTTTTAATGACGGATCCCTAACTTTTTTTTTTATTTATTTTTTCGATGGGAGTTTAGTTGGATTTCAATTTAGATATTTTAGAAGTGCACACGGGGAATACAATATTCTAAAATAAAATCCCATTTTATAAAAATAAAAAAGAAAAAAAAAGTAATGCTATTAATAATGTTTTAATTAAGCAAGTTTAAGAGCTTTCAAAGTAAATGAGAATATGAAAATATAGCTTTTTTTAAAAAAAAAAAAAAAGAAAGAAAAAAAAAAGGGGGAAATTATTGTATGTTTTTAGGAGGGGACCACACTGTGGTGTGTGTGTGTGTGTGTGTGTGTATGTGGTTGTGTTTGTATATGTGAGGAATGGTTTGGTTGTTGTGTGTGTGGCTGGGAGTGGAGCGTACGAGGGGTGGGTTATAGTATGAGCGAAAGAGTTGGATAGTCAGAGTGAGAGAATAAGAAGAAGCAGGTTGTGCGTTTGTGCGGGTAATGTAGCACTGGGCGAACGATATTATGTAGCTGGCAGGTTGGTACCACTGCACTACCTCTGGCCCCGCTTATTGCCCGTTGGACTTCCGCCGAGTGAGGTTCCTCCCTGTTGCTTGGCCCAGTTGCAGAGGCGCCAAATACGAAAACACACTAGTGGGGTTATGGTTAACCATAAGTGTTATTTTACGCATATTGTTAATTTTTTTTAGTTTTATTACTTTTTTTTTTAAATAAATAATAATAAAAAAAGATAATAGCGTAAAGTTATTTACTAGTAATCTTCGTTTTTATATTCAACTGAGTTTCGGTTTTTAAAATATTTTTGTTTGTTTATATTTCCGTGTGAATCGAAATATAGGACTTTTTTTCTTTTTCTTTTTTGGAAAGAAATAGTGTTATTATTTCGGATTTTTATCAATTCTTCTATTATTATTATTCAAATATTTGAATAATAACGGACATTTCTTCTTTTTTTTTTTAATCAACTATCATTTTGGTGAGTTAGTATATTAAAAATTCATTCAACGGTTTTACAGAATCGTCATCCGGTGTTTGTTTAATTAAAAATACAATCCGGAGTGGACCTCAAATTCTCGGCACTGCCGGACAGACCTATTGGCTCCTGTCAGAATATGGAAGCCACTTATTGTATCGGATCTGATATGGATGTTTGCAGAATGTTTGACCAGTATCTGTATAAGGTAAGAAATATTTAATTTAATTAATTGTATTTTAATTGATTAATATTGTGTTAATTCACAACAGTGTCGTTGTTGTTGTTGGGGGGACGGGGGACGGGAAGATACTTTTTTTACGAGTTAATAGTGAAATTTAAATCATTGTGTTTCAAATAGTTTGTTTCGCGCGCTCTCTACAATAACTTGTTTAAAAGTTCTTAAACATAAACTTCATTAACTTGTATAAATTAAACTGAATAGTTTTTAGTATTAATTTGATTTTTCTGCCAATTTTCCAGAAGTTTTCTTGCACAAAATTCATAAATATTAAAAAATAATCCGTTCAAAAATTTTATCTATAAACATAAATCGGTAGAAAACTTATTTTTTTCTTTTTACTTTTCATTAAATTGTGTTTTATTGAATTTATCTGTTGCAACAATTTTGGTATGCCAAAAGTGTGATCTCATACTTCGATATATATGTCTTTCGTTTCTGATGTGGATATAATTGTTTTTTTTCTTACGTGAATGTATTTGAACGAAATCGTATGAAACTAGATGTGTTGTTTTTTGTTTTTTTTTTAGTGTTTTTCAAACTTGAAATGATAGATAGATTTAAAAAATTTAGTCGAATCAGTAGGTATGAGAAAGAAAATCGCTGTCGGATTAGTGGAACTTTAGTGATCTTAACTGTCACTATTGCATATTAAAGGAATGTTACAAAAAAAAAACTGAATCTATTACAAGTTACGATATTTACATTACATAAATAATATTTAATTCGCCATGATTTTCAACGTAAAAATTTTAAGATCCGTTTCATGATACGAAATAAAAACAAAACAAAAAAAATTACAGAGCAATTACAGATTTCATTAGTGAACTTTCGACTTTTTGTTTTGTTTAATTTGAAATAAACGCTTTTTGGTGGAGATTTTTTTAAACCATTGTTTTTTTTTTTAAACACTTTTCAGTGATATTGAATGTGTTGAGTAAATATGCATTGCAGGACGATTTAAATAAAAATTAAAAAAAAAAAAAATCCAATAGATTTGTTTTCCATATTTTTATGCTAAGCAAATAAAATAATTTTGAAACGGTCAAATGATAATTTTTTAAGTGTTAAAACATTTTCTAGATATCCACAATAATTAGTAAAAGTTTAAAAATAAATAAATTAATTTATTCAAAATACTAATAAATAGTTATGTTTCTATATTTTTTTTAAATTACAAATAAATTGTCTCAGAATCGTAATTTTTAAAAGTCAATGTTTAAACTGCAATTAATGACTTTTTTAGCAGCCCCCCTTTTTTTTATTTATTTTGTCACAATAATTACATAAAAATACTTTTAGCTTGCCACTGCTGATGTATATATAAATATAAGTGAAATGAAATCATGAAATAATGCAATTTTCTTTAAAAAAAATATATATATATATATTTTTAAATTAAAATAGAAAGTGAGTATGCAAACTAAGTAGTTTACATTTTTCTTCTTCCTTCGCCTTACTTTTCATACAGTTAATGTTTCAAATTTTCCCCTTTTATTAAATAATTTTTATAATTAATAGGAACTTTTAAATAAAATCTTCTAAATATATATATTATACATACGTATGAATACAGAATAACATTTTAAAAGAAAAGAAAAGAAAAAAATAGATAACAAAAAATGCTTTTCATTTTTAATTAAACTCATAAATCCCCCCCGCCGCCGCCCCCCCGGGTTTCATAATTGTAAGCTGTCATATTTTGATGGTGAAATAAATTACAACTAAAGTGCGTATACCTTATAAATCATTTAGAGAATGGAAAGTTAAAAAAAAAGAAAAGCAAAAAAAATATATATATATAAGAGGAATAATAAATATCTCGTAGGAGAATATAAAAAAAAAAAAAAAAAAAAAAAAAAAAAGTGAAATATAAAGAGAAAAGACCGGGAAAAAAATAAATTATTTCCCCTCCTCTTTTTTTTAGTGAACATGTTAAAAAATTTGTGATAAATTTTATTAATAAACAACAATAATAATTATAAAAATTTGTTAATAATTATTGTTTTAAAAAAAAAAAAAAATTATTCTATAACAATGAATTGAATCGAATTAAATGATCGATCTTTTTAAAAATCTGTAGGATTATATTTATAAAAACAAAATTTTTAACAACAGGGATGAAAACAAATGGTACATCTCTTGGTGGTAGATTTGATTCACCACCACCCCCCTAAGTTCCAAAAAAAAACACCCCTATAGTATCCCCAATCTACCGCCCCCCCCACACTAATAACCCTCCGTCAGCAACCTTCTCATCCATCACCAACCCCAAAAGACATTCAATGCGCCCAGGCCCTTTGAAAAGTAAATTACACTATTACCTGGTTCCATTACAATTTTTGTTTATTTTTTATTTTTATCTTTTATCTAATCTATTGGTGTAAATCTTTTATCATTTAATTTTTTTAATTTTCTATTTTTTTTATTTTTATTTTTAAAATGCTTTTATCTTTACCCTCATTATATTTTTTATTAGGTTTTTTTTTTATCTTTTATTTATTTACAAGATATATAGGTTAACTACCAATTTTATAGATGGGTTTTGTATAATGAAATAAATCATAATTATTTTGATCATTTGCTTGTAAATAGTTATAAATTTTAATGTTCTGAATTATTTCGAAAGATTGTAATTTTTTTTTTTTTTTTTTGAAATTTTTACTTACAATACAAACAATTTTTTTCCCCGGATATCCTGTAGCCCCATTGTCATCCATCGTTAACGTTCATTCTATGACAACACGTCAAAAAAAAAAGTCAAATCGACCTAAAATTTAATTTTTTTTTTTTTTTTAATATAATTTGATTTCGGTACAATTTTGTTTTTAAATAATTATTAGTTGAAGATAGTGCAAATACTCCATGAAACCTTGATAAAATATGATCACTTTTAATTGAAATATCAATTGAAATTATTACATTCTTTAACGTAACGTTGTTCATTTTTCAATTTTCTTTTTCATACAGAAAGAATTATTGTGATTTGTTAAATTTTCAAAATAGAATAATGATTGGAAATGTTCAACATAATAATAATAATAATAATAATAATAAAGAAAAAATCGCATTATGTCCGAATTGAAGTTCTATTTATAAGAATCACCGGTGTAATCGACACCAGTCGGTTAATCTTAAATTTCGTGTTCCCTTCATAGTTTTCCTTCTTTATATATATATATATATATTGCATTTTTTTTGTTTTAAACATGTATACCGATTATGCGTTTAAAAACCCATCAGTTTTTGTTGAAAACATTTTTTTTTGAAAATGATTTATTCAGATTTCTTGGGTAATTACCTCAGACTCACTCATCATTCTAAAAATGCCATTTCTAATATATTAAACAGTTCAACCAATTACACTCTGATTTTAAACATTCAACTGAAACATAAAAAAATGTAAATATTTCGAATATGAAAAAAATAAAACTTAAAAACAGCAGTCTTTTGTAATTTTTATTCCCAAATTTGTAATTTATTTGATACTTGAAAATCAACGAATACCGCAGTATAATGAATAAAAGCAAAATATAAATTTATCAGTTTTAACCGTTTTAGTTTTCGGCTGTTTAATTGTTGGCATTTTGTATAGAAGGCTTTATAATTTCTGAAAAAAAGAAAAATGGTTTGATCTGTTTTTGTGTAAATCGCGTAAATTGTAAAAAAAAATAAACATTTTACGTAAATTTACGTTTGGATTAATTGATTTTGGCTTGAAGGATTTAAATTCTTGCTTGAAGGATTCTCGCCGTGTGATTCTTAATCGGTATATAAAGTGTAATAAACTTTCTTCAATTTTTAAACTTATCCAAAGCTCTAGTGTTTGCAGTCTGTAAAAAAAACCGCTTTCAAATTAAAGAGACAAGAAAATATACTTTCCAATTATGATTACTTAGTGTTGTTGCAAATTTCATACAAACGCTTGTGCTTCCTGTTGTTTGTAAAACAATTCTTTTTATGCATAGTTTTTTTTCAATTAGCTGCTTTTATTTGTTCGATTAGTAAATGTAATTTTTTTCCAAATTTACATTCAGCACTAATTTATTGTCGCTCACTTTTCTAATTCAAAATGATGCCCTTTTTAATGGATAATTACTACTTCTTAATAATATTCAATTTACCGGGATGGGCCGAAGATGCGGCAAGATTAGTTTAATCATTTCTTCTTTTAGTATTGTCATTTCTTCCTGATTTTAGGGCTTAAATTTATTATCAGCGCGTAGCTATTGATAAATTTATAGTACACAGCTAAAATTTATTTCAGCTTCCAAGTACACAGCCATGCAAACGTAACTTTTTCAATATGTCTGACTATTTTAAACTCAATGGCATAATTTTCAACTCAAAATTGTATTTTTTTATTTTTAGATTTCTGTATTCTTAATAATAAATATTCAGTTACTTACTTAAACTTATATTAGTTTTGATGTAAGTTTTATGAGAATTATTAAACTATATTAGAAATAGGACGCGGAGGTACCGGGTTCGAGTCCAGCTGTGCTACCCTTAGATTTGCTCTTCTAGGAGCCTCTACAGCTCACTGTCCGGTGATGGACAGTGTTTTTGTAACAAGAGAATACTGTCCGGAGGCCGGCAGTGCATCGAGAAGGCTCCGGGTGCTAATGACCATAGATGTTGACGCGCCTTAAATTAAAAAAAAGAAAAAATATTGTTGTTTAAACGATGTTATTATGAATTTATAAATTTCTTACCCCGCCCTTAGATCTGGGTTATAACAAATTTAAATCCCATCTAGCCTTCAATGGATTCCCAAGCTTCTCTAGAACTTGTGATTGAATCCTTTGTTTATGTAAATGTTCCAAAAATGCATGTACTTTAGAATCTGCATCAGCGTTGAAAAATAATCTAACTATGCTTTTGTTTTCGGACTGTTTGCCAGTAGCAAATTTTAGTTAAAAAAATTATTTCCGGTTTTATGAAAATCCAATAACTCTCAATTATTATTGTTTTTTTTTCGATTAATCTTAATAAATTTTAAATTTAGCTAAATAAAAAAAAAAAAATCGAAGAATTTATTATTATTAATATTGATAAAAATAAACGTGAACATTAAATTCACAGATTTTTTATAAAATGATTTCATTTTTATGAAAAAGAATCTAACATTATTTTTATTAATTATTGATATTTTTTTTTTATTCTTAACGACTCATTTTGCTTCATAAAAATGCATTTATTTCTTGTTTCACCTAAAAAGATAAACTGATAAGCGGTACTCTGATAACATTTTATGATATCTCATTCAAAATTGCTACAAAATCTAGAAGGAAATTCGCTTAATTGTAAATTCAAACTAAATCAATTTAACATTTTCCCTAACGCATAATGGCTGGAAATTACACGGCTGTGGTATAATGGAAATTTGCGTAATTTCGTGACGTAATAATGTTACTGAATATATATTTTTTTAATTTTTTTGCGAAGACAATCTTGAAGTTATTTTATGTTAGCTTAAGTAACTCCTTTTTTTTTTTTAAAAAAAATGTCAAAACAAAACAGAAATCAATTATATTCATCAGTATATTTAATATTTGATATCCTCCCCGGAGTTCTCTAGTATACTAAGATTCCTTGGGGATCATAACTGGTGTGGGTGCTGTAGGCGAAATGACTCTCGCGTAAGGTACCTGAGAGAGAGCATTGTAGACCTATTTACGGCGCCCAAGGGGGGATATGCACAATAAACCGTTTAGTTGGCACTGCAATTGGCCTCTTTACCTCCTCCCCAGTCATATATTCAAATTAGCTTTAAATCTGTAGTAAACTGTGATAGAAGGTAAATATTCACTAATCACTTTATACTATAATCGGTCCTATAATAAGCGATCATCTAAGTAATTTCCACTAATATATTCTACAGGCCAAGATATTTCTTTCATATTCACATTTTTATAATTGAATTTTATTAGATCTGAGTTGCACTTCGAAAAATCATATTTAGATAAAGTATTGATGTAAATTATGTTTCCATTGCAGCCTTTATAATAAAGGATTAATAAAAAAAAATAAACTGAAGTTCAAATTTAAGTTTGAAATGACGATGTAGCTTTGGCGGAACCAACTACAACAAAATATAATAGATATGTACAAGAATTTATTAAAAATGCATCCGGCTTTGGCCTGAAAGAACTATTGGTTCCCTTAGTATCTAAGTGTTTGTAACTACATCGTATATTTTATGAATTTTTGAGTATAAAGATTGAAGTATGTGAAAGTGAAATAGGATTTTCCTAAGAAGTCAGAATCAATTTAGGTTATAAGAAGAACGGGGTTGTCCATACCTTATAAAATGCTGAAGACATTAGGCTACAGCACATGAAGATATGATAAAGAAGTGGCAGTTAACATTCCCTTTTAGTTAAGAATTCTTCCGCGAATACTGAACTGTTTTACAGTTTTTCCTATTTTCAATAAAACCCAAAAAATATTCAGTTTTTTATGTTTGTTTGAAATGGGCTTATAGGGAAAATGGTCCCTAAAGGAGTTCAGAAGAAATGTCATTGATAAACTTTCCTACAATATTGCCAAGTAATTATAGAATTAAATTTATCTATCATTGCAAGAAAATTAATATATTTTATTTTAAAAATTATATTAAATGAAGAAAACTGTTCAAATTGTTGTATTTCATTTTTTTTCTTAATTGAAAAATATTGTTTAATGATAAAAAATACTGATTTTTACTATAACCAGTTACAGCCAATATAGTAGGTATATGTTTAGATTTTAATAGCGAAAAAGCTGTTTTAATTTCCATCCAATTCGGAAAAAGCTATTACTAAACTTTAATAAAGTAATCTTTATTTATAATATATTTAAGCAAAAGTTATTGGCGCAGTGTTTTGATGTAGAGCTATTTTTTATTTACTGTATAGCCTGCTTCATTAAGCGCCTTCGCTCATATTAACAGTATAATAACACGACTAGCCTTTGCAGCGTCAAGATAAACAATAGCCTGTTGCACTTGTTACGATGTAAGACCTCTTATCCTGGGTGCCAGGATATGGGAGTAATAAGAAAGCGGAGAACTGGCCACGGAAGGTTCAATTATACGTTTCCACGTGTTAGGTACCTTTTGCGGTGTTCCCAAGCGGTGGCACAACCTGCTTTTATGGCCGTTCCATCTCCTCTGCAATTGGCTAGAGCGCGTTTATCCAAGTGGACGATCATGAATCATGTCTGTGATGGCTCATGTCTGTGCCAGCGATTAACTTATTTTCTCACAATAGATCCTTTTGGTCGCGGTAATTGTGGGCTATTTGGACCATTTTCCTCTTCACTATTCTATTCTATTTACATTGAAACACATCTTGATAATGCTTGAAGATCCTGAACCAGTCGAAATAAAAAAAATAAAAAAATCAAACAGACTATGACAGGAGAATTCTTGATGTTTTCCAGCCATGTCCGTATTTGTAGGTATTTTGTTGTCGGTTGAGATGTAAGTAACTTTTTTTAAAAATTAACGACAGGCGGTAGCGATCATTTATTTGCTTTCAAATTGACTTTATAAATTAAACCCACTTAAAGCTAGTGAAGCGTTATAACTCTTTATACAAGAAACAACCAAATAAAACGTCACAATATTGTTTGTTTTTTTCTGATAGTTTCTACATGTTCAATTTTCCACAAACTTGGTATGTAAATGTATATAATTACCTTTACATTTTATAATTAGTGAAACTATAACATTATTCTTAAAGGCAGTAGTTTAGAGTTATCGGAATTCCTCAAAACATCTTTAATTTTGTCGAAAAATCTTACAATAAAAACTGAGAATACCTAAATATGTGTAGTTAATATATATCAAGTTTAAATAAAATCGATACAGCCATTTTTTTGAGCAATCTGGAAGAAATGAGAAAAAAAAATGCATTAAAGTAGACTTTCAGTAGTTTGATTTTATTCAATCATAATTTTAATAACATAATTCCTCTTTATTCAGTAGTTTACAATCTTTATGCAATAAGCAAATAAGCAGTAAGATAAGATTTGAGGAGTGGGTGGAGAGAAACTAAGTAGTGGTAACATTCTCTACGGGCTCCCCGTAGTACTGATCGGATAGGAAATCTCGTGGCCACTGGCGGTTTAGACGATCGGGTGGATTGTCAGGGATAGAAGATGCGAAAGACTGTACAAAAGGATTAGGACAATCAGGGTGAACGGTATGGAATTAGTGATACTTAATTTTGGCCTGTTGTTGTACGAAACGGATGTTGAGGTCGTTATGGAGAGTTAGGTTTGTGACATAGAAAGAAGCATCAAGTATCATCTGTCGGAGTCGAACTTAGACTGGAATGTCTGAATGGTTCCGTATGTTTGTCGGTTTAGCTGAACCCTACAATTCTAGTCCGTAAGTGGTATTTTATATTACTTTTTTGAGTTCCTTTGGTAATTTAATTAATCGAGAAGACCGGTAAAGTAGTTTGGCCACGTTTAGTCATTGCTTATCTTTTACGTCTTGTATGTGGGTTTCTTTGTTGAGTCGTTTTGTCTTTGAAGAGTCCAAGGTAGCGCACCAGGACTGTGAAAGGTTGTAACGCATTTAAATTACTTAATATGTAACATGGGAGAATGGTAAATTATGTGAAAATGGCAGCGAGAGCTGAGCATATCTCCGCGGCTAATCAATATCCCAAAGAAAGTATTTTTGTTTTTTTTAAATTCTCCCTAGAGATAAGAAAAGACTAATTTTATATAACTATTTTAAAGCCTATCTGGGCGTATGGGATAGAACTATGGGGTTCAACCAAACGCTCAAATCTCTAAAGACTTACAATCCAGAATCCTCCGTAACATTGTAAACGCTTCTTTTTACGTCTCCAACCGAACTATACACACTGATCTTAATATACCGTTCATTGCTCAAAAATCGCCCAAACCCGTTACAGGAAATTCCATTTTAACCTACAGTCTCACACAAAACCTTTTAGTTCAACACCTGTCTTCCCGAACACTTCCTAATAACCCTCCCAGACGTCTTAAAAGATAATGGCCTCGTGATCTCCTCTCTCAAGTGAAGAGAGTCAATAGTGATATTGTGAAGTTTTCGAGTGTTATCATTGGGTAGCTTCTCCACTCATTTTGTATTTATGTTCTTTGTATAATTGTTACTTATAGCGCTATTGCGCTGATTGTAGCATGAATAATGATTAAAAAAAAAGAAGATTTTGTCAAATAATAGTGATTGTGTTAGTATACAATTCCAAAAAAAAGAAAACAAAATTTGTTGGAATCGTTTGGAAAACAAAAAATTGGAAAACTGAATTCAGTAAAGTTATAATTTCGGATATTATGCAATATGTTATGTCTGATCAAGGATGGATTTCTAAACGTAATATCCAGTTTTTGAGACTCCTGTGATGTTTTCGATTTTTAATTCTCTTCACTTAAACAAACTCATTCAAATATTTTTTTAAAACTTTTTTTCTTACTCAAGGAACCTTAAAAAAAAGTATTATAAAACTTAATTAGAAAATCTGAAGCGATCGTAATAATTCAACTTATATACCATTAAAAGAAAATAAATAAAAGATTGATAATCCATTTTTTTTTTTTTTTTAGAAGTTTTTTACATTATATATTTTATTTTAGTATCGATCAATGAAGCTGAGTGAAGTGGAAGGCAATATTTCTCTCAGACTTAAAAGTTGTGGCATACATTCAGTTCTTCAAGCTTTTACACAGAATTCCAACAATTCCCACTGCCAGTTGTTCCCCCCACTCACTATCTCTTTCTCTCCAGCCTCTCTCCTAT
Source organism: Triatoma infestans (assembly GCA_011037195.1). NCBI lineage: Eukaryota > Metazoa > Arthropoda > Insecta > Hemiptera > Reduviidae > Triatoma > Triatoma infestans. Next base: position 34,478 of record JAAEAF010010180.1, read on the forward strand.
TTCCAGTGCTCACGTGCCATCATTCTGTAAGTTCAGGCACATCCACACCCTTCTATCAACCTATCTTTCTCCAACACTCTCTCTCTCTCTCTCTTTTATAACCCCTTCCTACTAACCCAACATGCCTTCATACAGGAATTCATCCCTAATGGATCTCTGTGCGTTTTCATTAAGTATTTGAAAACCCACATAGTAATATTTCCAGCACAATTTAATGCATCCCCGGCATAGTATAGATATCTAATTCTTGGACACCCTACCATCCCCCCCCCCCTTACAATTGTACCTTTCAGCTATTTTCATTAATATGATAATAATTTGAATTTGTAAGTCACTTGAATTTTAATATTAATTATAAGCATATATATTTTATTAGTTTGGTCATGAGGATTGTTAATAAGAGTGAGATATTGAGAACACTGAATGAGGTTAAATTTATTAAATTGGCCATTCAGATAAGTTCTAATAATTTAATAATAAACTTACCGTATTTCTTTAAAACAATTCTTAGTATGGATTTGATAAATTTTCATTTAAGCTCAGCATTTTTATCACTTATTTAACTCTGTAGATTTTATTTCTTATGGAAAGCCTTGTCAATATTAGCGCTCGGAACCTTTTCAGTGCACTGTCGGCTTCTGGGCAGTGTTATTGGTTGCAATGAAGGATAAAGAAGTCCTAGGAAGGAAAAATCTAATGGCAGTCGAACCTGGGACCTCAACGTGGCACTGCAGCGCTAACGTTGAGCTAAAATGCCCTTAGGAATGTAGTTTTTTTTTTTTTTAATATAAGGCGCGTCAACATTGATGCCCGGCGACTTCTCAGTGCACTTCCGGCCTCCGGACAGTGTTCTCTCAGTGTCCATCACCGGACAGTGAGCTGTAGGAGGCTCCTAGGAAGAAAAAAAAATCTAAGGATAGCACAGCTGGGCTCGAACCCAGGTCCTTCGCGTAGGAGTCCAGTACGCTAACCACTTAGCTATTCCCTTTCCTAGCAATGTAGTTGTTATTAAAAAATGTGCTGAAATATTATTATACCATACGTTTTCCAACGATCTCTAATTAATAATTAATAATTTTATCCCAAAAAATAGTTCCTCTTCCTAGTAGTCTCTACAACTCACTGTCCGGTGATGGATAGTGTTCACAGACATTTTCCGTGATAGCCTGCTTCTTTTTTGTGGTCATCAACCGGTTTCGGGTGTTCGCCTATCGTCAGGATGTTTTTGTCAAACAGTGTAAATAGCATAGACTTGCACAGAGCAAATACAGTTGTTTACGCTCAGTATATCAATCGTGTATCACTTAATGTATCAACTGCATTTGCTCTGTGCAAGTCTATGTTATTACACTGCTTGAAAAAGACATCCTGATGATGGGCGAACGCTTGAAACCGGTTGATGACCACAAAAAGAAACAGGCTATCACGGAAAATGTCTCTGATGCTTTCTAGCTCTGTGGAACCAACCACAACAACTATGGACTGTCTGTAATGAGAGAATACTTGTCCGGTGGTCGTCAGTGCACTGAAAGCACGGACACCTCTTACACTGAGAGCCAGCTCAAGGCGTATATAGCCAAGGAAGTAGGAAAGATACTCACAAAAAATGAATAATAATTATAATTAACATATTTTTCTGTGTTCCAGAAATTGTGGCATTTACTTTGAATGTGGTATTTTAATTTTCATAGTATTTTACTGGTATAGTTCGCATTATTCTATTTTTTTATTTATTTGCTATTGCTAGTTCAATTAAAATGTCTGAAAATATTTTGATAATTTTATATAAACCTTAGTTGGGAAAAGTCAAAAAGTGTCCAAATACGATTAAGACACTTTCTTCTTTTATAATAGTTTGTTTAATTAAATTATTCGTATAAATATTTATTATTAATAACTATATTTATATAAGAAGAATCGAAAAATGAAATCTTCTTTTATGATCGTTTTTCCGATATATTCTTATGTTGCTTGGAAATATGCAAATTAATTTTCCTGTTAGTACACAAACTTGCACACAGATCTTTCCTCTAAAAGATTATTCTTCTATACTTCAAGACTTCGAAACAAAAGCTTCTTCCATGAGTAAAGAGACAATGATTATAACTATTGACAATTAACCTATTTTATGGATATAATTCCATATATATAATTTCATATATATGTCTCATCGCTGAGCTGGGTCTTTTATGACGGCAGTAAAAAGTTTTATGTCTTTGAAGTGTGATTCGGGTTTGCAGTTTTGTTTTGACTATTTTTTTTGCCATGAAACTTGATATCCAGATAATGATTCCATACGGGAACAAAACAAATAAAGAAATCTGATGATGCGAGATCCGGTTTGTAATAAGGATGTGGCAGAATTTCCCATCCTGTTTTTTTTCATTATTTCAAAGGTTGATTGCGTATTATGTGAGAGAGTGTAGTCCTTTATCCTAATTATTTGTTGTTTTTTTTAATTTAAGGCCCGTAAACATTTATTGGCGCCCGGAGCCTTCTCAATGCACTCGGCCTCCGGACAATGTTCTCTTATTAAAGACAACACAGTCCATCACCGGATAGTGAGCTGTAGAGGCTCCTAGGAAGAAAAAATTTAAGGACAGCACAGCTGGACTTGAACCCGGGTCCTCCGTGTGGGAGTCCATTACGCTAACCAGTTAGCTATTCTCTTCCTTCATCTGTCTTCTTGAATAAATATATCGGGAATAATCCAAATGAATGATTTGACATTTCTGTTTTATCATTCTGCACATTGAAAACCACACACTCACACCCACTCTTTGGCCACTTGTAGAAGTTCTCACCATTTTACAACACATTAAATGCCTAAGCATTTCGAGAGTAAATTTTTGATAATTTCATCCATTTTGAACCTAGAAATTATTAACACTTATCATGATATTATAAATGCTGATTTCTATATGAGGACATAACATTGTTTAAGTGAGCAATTTATTGAGTGTATGTATACTGGAAACACAATGGTCAAGCAAAACTATTTTAAAACTGTTGCTAAAAGATGTCGTCTTATGATATTGAAAATATCGTTATTTTCATATGCTTAGATTTACTTTGATTTTTTGTTCTTACTAATCTGTCAAAGTGAAAGCGATAGTCAATTCTGAGACAGTCTAGCATCCGCTTTAATAGATAACATTTCCAATTATTGAGGAGTTGATAATATGTATATATTCAGTTTCATGGAGTTAGATTTTTATCTTTTGAATGATCTGGTTTATGTGTCTGGGTGTGAATCTCTCCCATCGAATATGTATGTATGTAAGCTTTTTTTTGTGTATAAAAATGCGTGATCGTGCAATTCCATCGAAGCGTGAGTGAAGGTGTAAAGTTATCTGGGAATTACTGCGACATGCACCTGTTATCCGGCATTATGGGTTAACCACTAGTTGCATTGGACATTTCATAGCTTTATTTATTTTAAAAATAGTACTGTTTAAATCTTAAATTTTTTGGTTCAATTAATTGGTTTATATCTCTAATAAAAATGCCACTTTAATTTATAAATAATATGATTACATTTTTCATCATTTTTTTTTTTTTTTTGTATAAAATTTTTTCCCATCCATAAAAGTATTATAAACTTTCAATTTGAAACGTATTAAAGAGCTATCAAATTAGAACTTATTACTTAAAGTAAGGTAATAATAATAAAAACCGGATCATAAAAACATTTTACAAAAATAAATAATGACTATAAAAATACTACTAAACTTTAATCCTTTAATAAATACTGAATACATTACATTTTATACAAGCATCGGCAGAATATACACGTAATTCCTCCCACCTCCCCCACTTACCAAGTCTATGGTATTAGTTTATGTTTTTAAAATATAGTACATAATTTAAAAAAAAAAAATATATATAATAAAATATACGAAGAGGTAAACAGGTGAGTTATAAAGTTATTAAATTCTATTTTAATATTAATCTCTAAAAAGTATAATTTTGAATTTTAAAATATATGTATATAAAAAAAAAAGATATTCTGAAATTTTCTTCATGGATATTAAAAAAGAAATATAATTTAATATTTATATTGTTAATATTTAAATTTTTTCCAGTTGGTAAAAAAAAAAAAAAAAAAATAATTAAAAAAAACTTATCGAGTGCTTTTATTATTTTTGGTTTTTAAAATTGATAAATATAATTTGAGGTCAATTCACCTCGCCCCGCCCCAATGTTTTTAGCGATTTGTAAATTTATGAGAGTGAATAAGGTAGTTTAGAGAATTTTTCTCTGTCTGTTGAAACCAGTTAAAATTATTTATTTATTTTTTTTATACTGTTTATTTACAGAAGTAAAATTACAGTAGAGTTGGTTTACCATAGTAATAATAATAATAATAATACAAATATAATTAAGGAATCAGAGACATTTTCCGTGGTAACCTGCTTCATTTTGTGGTCATCGACCGGTTTCGGGCGTTCGCCCATCTTCAGGATGCGTTCTTCAGACAGTGTGCCAACACAGACTCGTACAGAGACTTAGTTTCACACTAACTGAGGTGTATTTTTAAATACTAAACTCTTAAACTAGGTAAAGGGATGTGGCCAGATGGGTGGGAAAACACGTGTTTGGGTTGTTAAAGGGCAAATTCTTTTCTTACAGTGGACGCGGGGGTCTAATCTTTAAACTCTGTTGTTGGAGGGAGACTTATTTCACAATTAACTAACCAAAATATTAAGAATATACAAAAAATAAAAAATAAGATACACAAAATAAATCTAAATAAAATTAAACAACGATTAAACTAACATTTTAAAATTCATTCATTCGTTTAAAACTGAACGATTTTTTATATAATTAAGTTAAGTTTTCCAGTTCCAAAGAATTAAGAAACTCCAGTCACTCTTTCACTTTTTCACGCAGCCCTCACATCCTCGCAAGCATGTATACCTAATTATGTTTTCTTATATAATTAAGTTTTTTATTATGCATCCCACAAACCATGTCACATCATCACTCACATACATCATCCAAATACGCACTTTTTTTTTTTTTTTTTAAATATATATATATCTAAACTAGTAAAGTTATATGTACATAGTAGATTTAAAACTAAACCTAACCTTAAAATCTATTTAAGAACTATTTGTTGCGTGTGTAATTGTGTTTCTGTTGCTATTGTGGGAAGAGTGTTCTGAATAATGGTTCACTAGCAAATTTTGTCTGTTCATTTATTAAGTTTTGTGTTTTTCGTTTATATATTTCGAGTTGTTCTACTATGTCAAGTCGTCGTCCTTTGTGGCCAGAGTGTATTAGTTTCATCGTGGTCGTTATGTCATCGGGTTTGTGTCTGTTAGTTTTTAGGTGATTGGCGTAATTTGAGTCAACTTTGTCGTATTTGTATGATCTGATGTGTTCGGAAAATGTTACGAGTCTGTGTTGGCACACTGTCTGAAGAACGCATCCTGAAGATGAGCGAACGCCCGAAACCGGTCGATGACCACAAAATGAAGCAGGCTACCACGGAAAATGTCTCTGATGCTTTCCAGCTCTGCGGAACCAACCACCACAACAAATAATTAAGGAACATTACTAGAGTCACAAACAGAGTTATGTATCCATTTTAAACTAACAAATAAGTGAAAAGTAAAGAAAACTGGAATTAACCTAAACAGAAAACAAAATAAAAGAAACCTGGGAGACTAATATTAAAATAAAATAAAATTCAATATGTGGCTAAACTTAACTTAAGTATTACAATCGTGCTTAACAGACAGAAAAGTATAACTACTCCAAATTATCGGAAATAAATCTAAGTCTAATAAAAGATTTAATAAAGTAAAATAGTTTATTCAGGTAATCAACATTCTGTGGGTTTAATATTAAAGTAATATTATTGTCGGTTATACAATTCAGGTATCTATCTCTTGGAGTGATGTAATATGGGCACTCAAAAGCACATGTTGGTGGAGCGTCTCCGTTTCCTCGTGATTACACTTTGGACACCGTGCTTCGGTGTCTAACCTGTATGTGGTCCGGTTTGAATACAAGATGACCATCTTGCTAGGTGATACTCTCAACTGACTGATCAATCTTTTTCTTTCAAACGGAACGTTCCAATTTAAGTACGGCTGTACACAGTTATCAAAGTAAATATTTTTATACAAACAGTAGTAAGTGGAGCCGGCCACACGAGAGACATCCTCCTCCAACAGTGCCTTCTTATATTGCCTTAGCATGTTGCCTTTATGGGTAATAATCAGATTGACATTTTGCTCATTCCACAGCCATTCGTAACCTATACCAACAATAATCTCTCGTAGCTGACTCACCCAATTGAATTTTGCTCTATTAGCATTAATTGAGTTCTCCAGAGAAATTAATTTCTTAAAACATATGCGTGGTAATCTATTGCCGCACATGAGCAGAATCTTGATCCACCATTTAATAGCCATTTTGACTACATGAAATTTTATTGGTATTACACCCGTTTCCTTCCTGACTATATAATTTGGAGTTTGCTTTGGCCAGAAAAATAATGATTCAGTTAAAATTATTTGATCCATTGCTAAATTAAAGAGTTGCGACTGGGGGGATGGTTTTTATTATTTTATAATCTATATATAATAAAAATTCAGCATCCGTATGTTTGTGGCCGCAAGACTCGAAAAGTAGTCGATGAATTGACTTGAAAATTTTTACATAACGTTGCATTTCTATATAAGAGTGTTTATATATACTTTTTACTCCAAAGTTCCCACGGAAACGGGAAATTCCGAGCGTTTCGCGAGCTTGGCAGAAACAGACAGACATAACCTTCCCCCCCACGCTACCAAAATCCCCCTTAAATGAGTTTTATCCGAAAAAATATTTCAAATAAAAGTTATATAGCCTTTTGTATGTGTAGTTCACATACTTAATTTAAAAAGAATATCGTTGGAAATGTTTAAAAGAAAATGGTGGAAAAACTGAAAAGTACTTTTTAGGTAAAAACAAACTTCCGGTCACTTCTGATTTTCCTTCAAACTCAAAATTTCGACAACATATTTATTTCTAATTAATATTATTTAATTGATAGCATTGTGTAATAAATTGAAATAGCACTTTAGAGAAGTAACTCACCCCCATCATTCCTACAAAAGTGCCCTTAAATGAATTTTCCCGAAGATAAGTTTTAAAGAAAAGTTGTAGATCATTATATGTGTAGTTGATATTTCAAGTTTAAAGAGAAAAATGATTAAGCCATTTTCGAGAAAATCGTAAAAAAAAAACGAAAAAACCATTTAGTAAAGTGGCACTTCCGGTTACCTGGGTAACACTTTAACGAAATATTAAGTTTCAACATTCTGCAATTTTTCATTTTTTTTGAGATATACTGTCCTACACATATACACACGCACACACAGACCAATGGCTAAAACCACTTTTTTTCACACAGGGGACCTCAAAACGTGTATTTCCGGTGAAAACTCGATTACGAAAATTTGACACTTTTACAGTACTTCCTCTAATAAGCAATTACAGTAAGTAATAAAATGCATCAGAGATATTTTCCGTAATCATTAACTGGGTTTCGGGTGTTCGCCCATCATCATCTGGATGTTTTGTTAAAACAGCGGCAATAATACAGACTTGCACTGTTTTAAGAAAACATCTTGATGATGGGCGAACGCCCGAAACTAGTCGATGAACATACACACACAAAAATAAGCAGGCTATCACGGAAAATATCTCTGATGCTTTCCAGCTATGCGGACACTTAACCACAACGATAAAATGCATACTCATTTAAAGTCCAAAAACTATTTCCTAAGAGACATGGCATAAATAAAGGTGTTCCATGGAATCCATGAAAATAGGAAGTAATAAGGCTTAATCAGATTTTCCAAAAATTCGTATTCTAAAACTAAGATTTATTTCTTTTAATATCTTTTTTTTTTTTTTTTTTTAATGAAAACGAAATGTTGTTATTACAGTAAAAATGTCCTAAAGCGACCCGATACTATTCCTCTCAAACATATTCCGATATTACTCCATTGAATTTTTATGATACGATTAACTCAGTGATAGCGCGCTGGATTGGAAAGTGGAAGTCTAAGATTCTAGTCTAGACCTTTAGATTTTCTCGTCCTAGGAACCTCTATAGAATAAAATGCAATATAGTGTTGTATGTTACTGGAAAAAAGCACCGAGAGAAGGCCAATGATCGTAAAATAGACATAAAAAAAAAAAGTTGATAACAAATTAAGTCACTTAAATGGATATCTGTAACACAATATTTAGACCACTGACCCCAATAACCATGAGAGCTCGCTTCCAAACCAGATTGAATGGATTTGGACTATTGGCAACTTTCACTGATGGAATTAGTGTGAACTTAAACCAACCACAACCATCTTGACATTATATGCCACATTGGAAAGAGGATAAAATTCTAGAACTTTTCAGCCATAATAATATTAAATTTATAGATATTTTTAAATTAATTAGGAAAATTAAGTTTCAAAAATTATTAAGACATTTTCAATAGTAGTCGGATCGGCAGAGCTGGAAAATATCGGAGATAATTTCCATGATCGCCTGCTTCTTTTTGTGGTCATCGATGTTAAGGACGTTAGCCGATCATCCGAGGTTTGCGTAGAGTAAAATCCGTTTATATACTGTTCTGTTCAATGGCTGTTTTATCATACTGTTTATCAGGACATCATGATGATAGGGTAATGCCAAAAATGCGGATGAACGCTGAAAAAAATCTCTGAAGAAATATTGGGTTCTATTTTCTTTTTCTTTTTTTATTTTGACTGTTCGATTTTATCCAACTTCAGCATTGCTCGTTTCATTCACTTAGCTTTAAAAATCAGTGTATATCATATATACATACAACTGGAAATCCCAGGAAATTGGACAGCTTTTCTGCAATAACTGCTAAAATTTAGGCCTTAGGACTGTCTGAGCACGGTCTAATCATTTTATTCTATTCAAGCATGAATCCTTTTAACAAAAGATAATCTGCACAGATGGGGTTATTGTATTCCCCATTTACTTACTCACTTTCACCAACAACAGTATTATTAATAAACGTCCAGATTCTGTGTTGTGAGGTCTACTCCCGGTTTCAAATTCGACAACAGTGATATGATAAATTTGGAAAATTGCCGGTTTAATTTTTGTTAGCCTCCGCTGGAATCGAACCTAGATAGTTCGCATCAACGGCGTTAGCATTGAGCTCGGCATAGAAACCCAGGATAACAAGAGAAGCAGGTGATTGAATCCCATAATGTGGCCTACATTTTATAGCCAAACATCCCACCCAGTATAATTAAATCATTCTATGGTTAATAGACTTTTAATTTAATCTTTTCTAGTGCTTCATTATTTAGTAATTAATAAATCATTGAAAATGTAAATTATTAAAATAAAAAAAATGTTTCAAAACAAGATATTAATGATTTAAATTGAAAAAATAATTCTTTAGTCTCATTAAAAGGTAAAAAAAAAAAAGAATTAATAAGAATAGAAATGGGTAGAAAATTATAGCTTTAATAGGCCTTAATGCTTACCAGCAGAATAGTAGAGTAACTATTAGACAGAATATTTTCAGGATCTGTTACAATTACTCAAGCGAATATATTAAAGCTTGATTTGATTTTTATTAAAGTAATTTTTAAGTTTTACTTTATTAGTTTTTAATTAGATTATAATAATAGTTTTTTTTCTTTATTACATAATTAAATGTAATTATTGCAAACTATTTTATATCTGTAATTAAGGCTATAAATATAAAAATTGTAATACATTTAGTTCAACTATTAAAGATTATTTACCAGTATTTTTGATATTTCTTTTTTTGCAGTTATTTTTTTTTTTTTTTGCTATTAATAGTTTTTTAGTATTAGTTTGCCAAAAAGTGTATTTTAGTAAATTTAAAAATAGTGTTAGCTAATTTTATATGCAAATAACTTGCATCTTTTTTAATGCCAGCTTTTAAATATCTTTTTTGCTTTATATTATTCAAATTATATGAATAAACGACGTAATAATAGTGGCATTTCAAGAGGAACTCAAACCTATATTATAATTGACATTAAATTGTTTATAAAATATATTTTAAATTATTAGGTTTTCGCTGGTAATACATATTTTGAGATCCCTTTAGTATGAAAAAAATGGTTTAGTAAATGGTATGTTTGTGTGAACGAAAATTTCTCACAAAAACGAAAAATCACCGGAAATTCAAAGTTGGTCTTCAGTTTTGGTACTACCACTTAGATAGATGGATAGATAGATTCTACCGGGGGAATGGCTACTCAGCCTACGCCACCGCGACCCCCCAAGGATCTATTGTGGCACCCCCCTAGTTGGAGACCCTCCCCCTATCCTGTCCTTAACCGAACTGTGGAATTGGGGGGGGGGCTCCCAGGTGGTCAATCAGAGCACCCGCCATCAGAGCACCCTCTCGAGTCCTGCTTGCCTTAGAAGACTTAATAGGTCCGAGAGAGGGCCCTGGCTGAGGCACCAGCTTCTCTTTACCAAAGAGGCGGTACCTTAGCCAGACCAGCCCCTCACAACTGACATACCGGCACTCAGGCAGTGCCGTCTCCTCTTCTTCCTGACAAAACCTGCACAGGCTATCCGTTGCCAGGCCCATGCGATGCATGTGCTTGTTTAATCTACAATGGCCAGTGAGAATGCCAACTGCTATCCTTATGGCCACCCGGCCTAGTTGGAGTAATTCTGCAGTTAGCTTGGGCGAGTAGCTATAGATAAACTTTTTCGCCTGTCTCTAGCCTGGAGTTTTGACCCACCATTCCCTTGATCGGTCCTGCATCCATAGCTTAATGGATGCACTCCTGAGGCATCTTGAGACACCACAGAACGGCTCCGGCCCGATAAGCGCTCCCATTGAACCCTCCCGGGCCAGGCGGTCCGCCGCCTCATTGCCTCTGTGACCCGAGTGCCCAGGTACCCAAACCAGGAAGACCTTATTATGGCTACTAATTTCCCTTAGTGCACCTAGGCAGTCCCACACCAGCCTTGAGCTGACCTCCCACGAGTCAATTGCCCGCAGAGCAGCCTGGCTATCCGAATAAATGACGACTCTGGAGTTATGCCCTCCCCGTCTTCTTATTTCGGCGGCGCAGATAATAATCGCGACTAGCTCCGCCTGAAAGACCGTAGCTAGCCTTCCCAGGCTCACCGAGATATTACATCTCGGATGAGCCCCGTACACGCCGGCTCCCACTCCGTCACCCATCTTGGACCCGTCCGTGTACCACATAGATTCGCCTGTAATTGGCGGCCCATTCTTCCATGCCCCTCTGTCTAATATCAAGACTTTGAAGGGTTTTTGGAAGTCATACCTATGAGTCATCATATCCGTAGGCAGGCCCAAAATCGGGTCCGCCTCCAGCTCCTCCCATAGGTCTTGATGCTTCCCAGTGTGCCTGGGATAAATGGGTGCTTGTCCCTGTTGTAGTCGTGCCACAACTGCTCTTGCAACGCCTTGGACGTAGATGTGGAGTGGTGGAAGGTTTAACAGGACCTCCAAGGCCGCAGTGGGGGTAGTCATCATGGCACCCGTCGTACTCAAGTACTACCACTTACATCTGACACGTCCGAAGTTTCGGGCAAAATCAACCGGAAGTGCGTATGTTATTTTCTTTAAAAATTGTATACTATCTACATAAATATAAAACCCCTTAACGGGTGGTTGTGGGAGAATAGTAACGCTAACTTTTCTCAAAACTAGTGTTTCCCAAATTTTTTTCTCTCGTATTCCTTTCATTTATGCGTACCCTTTTCCCTTACGTATTCCTAAAAAAAAAAAAATTACAAAAAATTAAATGAAAAATGAAAAATAATCAAATAAATCTAAAAGATATCACAGAGACATTTTCCGTGATAGCCTGTTTCTTTTTTGTGGTCATCGACAGGTTTCGGGATGTTTTTGTTAAACAGCGTAATAACATAGACTTGCACAGAGCAAATACAGTTGATACACTCAACCGAGTAAGCAGAATAGTAACTATTAGAAAGAACATTAGGATCTGTTACAATTATTCAACTGAATGTAACAACTGTGTTTGCTCTATACAAGTCTATGTTATTACGCTGTTTAACAAAAAAAACATCCTGATGATGGGCGAACCGGCCTGAAACCGGTCGATGACCACAAAAAGAAGCAGGCTATCATGGAAAATGTCTCTGAAGGTTTCCAGCTTTGCGGAACCAAACCACATCATCAAATCTAAAGATAATTTTATATAGGGCTTTTATCTTCTATTTTACAAGTTATTTCAGTTTCTTTTTTTTTGACAAATAGAAAATAATAGGTAAAAAAAAAAAAAATGTGACCCACATAAACTTTTAATAAATGTACATTAATAATTATTCATCAACATTAAAATAACAGTTATTAATTGTGTATGCAAATAGTCCAATGTGGCTTTTAATAATTTTAATATTGATCCTTGAGCTTTGTTTCATGGATCCTTGTTATTTTTTTTTTTAATCAGCTTCAAATGAAGATAGATATAATTAGGTCTTTTAATACAAACAATACATTGTTCTCATTATTAATTTTATTCATAAAAGATTTTTATGGATAAAATTTATTGTTAATGTACCGGTAAATAAAAAAAAATATGGCTCTCTGTAAATGAACGGATTTAAAATAAATTTATTTATTTATTTTTTTTGAAGAAACTCGATTAACTGGAAGTGTTAACCTTATAGGATAAGTTTGTGGCTTTTCTTGTTTTGATTTTTTTTTTTTTTTAACGCCTTTCTAATCATGAAATTTCGCACAGATATAAGTGTATCACTTTTATTTGAATCATTTTTCGATTAAGAAAGCGGTCAATAATATTATCAATATTGGCATTAGCAATATAACCAGTCTTAATACTTCATTACCTTACACGATCAATATTATTGTCCAATAACTTTGCTCAGTACTTACTACTTCTGCCACTAGGAGAGTGAATCTACGTGGTTTTACTCGTTTTTTTGCTGTTTTTTTTTTCCTTCCTAAAAATAAATACATAATCGTACAAAAGCTTGCGTAGCTATTATTTTGGCGTTTGGAACTACTCGTCAAGTGAAACACTGGATGAAAGAATGGTTGAAGAAGAGAGATGAATATTCTCATTTAGTACTTTTAAAGGAAATCAGCCTCTGCGATGTTGAAGATTTCAAAAACTATTTTCGAATGGATAAACCTACCTTTTTAACAAACTATTACAGATGGTTGAACCATTTTTAGAAAAGACAGGACAGAAATATTCGAGAGAAAGTATAAAGTGTTAGGGAAAGATTAGCCTTAACCCTGAGGTACTTGGCCACAGGAAGAAAGAAATTTTGAAGACTTGAAGTTTTCAGTCATAATGTACCCTACCCAACAACTATCAGCAAAGCTGTAATAGAAACTTGTGAAACCTTTTATATATGTCCTACAAGACTTTGAAAAAAAAAAAAATACAATCACCTTTAAAAAAAAATGTATGATTGAAGTTTTATTTTTAATACACAAATCTTTCCAAATTACCTTTGTAAGGTATTGTATCATTGTTGTTGAGGTTAGTTTCAACGTTGTATAAAGCTGTTGAAGTGAGTATTGATGGAAATATTGGCACCGCCCTTACACGGTCAATATTATTGTCAATATCCCCTCCAATTCTCAGTATTGATACACGAAAATCAGAAAATCCAGATTTCATCAATACTCTTATCAATACCGACCGTCACTACCAATTTTTTCACCTTACACGGTCAATGGTGGCATCAATATTAGTGGCGCTGTCTCTTGGACTACATAGTGTAACTACATTGAAGTAACTACTTAGGTTTTCTACCAGCATATAACCCAAAAATAATTAAATGTAATTATTGCCAACTATTTTATATGTGTGTGAACAAAATATCTAAAAAAAAAACACGAAAAATCGCAGAAGCTGTAAACTTGGTATTCGGTTTTGATACTACCATTTACAAAATTGACACGAATCCATCTACCGGAAATGCGAGTTTTATTTTCATTTTTCCTGGGATCTGTGACGTCACACTTATCTTTAAACTATTTGAGTTGCTGGGATTTAGTTGAAGCGCTGCTATGGTTTACAGTGTAATCATATTCAAATATTTCCTAATAATTAAGTTGGAGCTCTAAAAATAATTGTCTAAATTTCTAGGAAATTTGTCAATATTGTAATTTTATTAACTGTAATAAGAGGAAGTATTGTAATCGTGTCAAATTTTCGATATCGAGTTTTCACCGGAAATATCCGTTTTGAGGTCCCCTGAGTCCAAAAAAGTGGTTTTCAGAAAGTGGTCTGTGTGTGTTGTGTGTGTGTGCATGTATGTGAACAGCATAGCTCAAAAACGAAAAAAACCGTAGAAAGTTGAAACTTGATATTCTGTTTAGGTATCACCATGTTATCTGTCAAAATTTCAAAATTCCTCAACCGGAAGTACCACTTTACCAGATGGTTTTTTTTTTTTTTTTTTTACTTTTTTGCGATTTTCCTCAAACATGGCTCCGGACGATTTTCTTCAAACTAACTTGTTGTATCAACTACACATACAAACAGCTACAACTTTTATTTGAAATATTTCTCTGGGAAAATTTATTTAAGGGCACTTTCAAGGGGACGAATGGGGTTAGGTTTTCATCTAAAGTGCTATTTCAGTTTATTAGACAATTCTGTCATCTAAATAATGTTAATTAGAATTAAATATGTTGTTGAAATTCGGAGTTTGACAAAAAAATATCGGATAACCGGAAGTGCGTTTATTTTACCACTTTACTAAATGAATTTTTGACTTTTTCGCGATTTTCTCAAAAATGGCTGCAAAGATTTTCTTGAAACTTCGTATATAAACTAAACATGCAATGATCTATAACTTTTATTTGAAACATTTCTCTCGCAAAATTCTTTTAAGAGCACTTTTAAAGGGAGGAGTTATGTTATTCTCTAAAGTGCTATCATAGTTGATTATACAATTCTATCATTCAAACAAAATTAATTAGAAATAAATAGATGGCCAAAATTCCCAGTTTCAATAAAATTAGTAAACCGGAAATGCGCTTTTACTGAACAGTTTTTTTTCAGTTTTCAATGAATTTCATTAAATTTGGTAAACAAATTATAAAATTTGTCAATTATAATTTTGAGAACTGGAGTAAGAGAAAGTTATGTGAGTGTTTCACACCAGATTTTTTCTTTTTATAAAACTAATGTATAAACCAATATACATATTATTAATTCTAATCTCAATTAACTGAACTGTGAATGGACTAGTAAACTACTTTTTCCCA
>JAAEAF010010182.1:0-55434 GCA_011037195.1 Triatoma infestans
AAAAAAAAAAAAAAAAAAAAAAAAAAAAAAAAAAAAAAAAAAACGATTTTGACAAAGTTGATAGTTGTGCAGAAGTTGTGGCATTAAATTTCAAAAGTTATACGTTTCTAGTTGGTTCAGTGTTTTGGTGCGCTCTATTGGGCCACAATTTAATCACTCTATCTGCCAAGGTTAGTATGCAGGTAATTATCCCTCCCCACTACCTCTACATTTAAGTTACGACACATAATAAAATTGGGGTTAAAAAAAAATAATAATAATTGACTCCTAACTGTCCTAATAGGAATAAGAGAAATTCATGTGAGTGTTTCACAGCAGATTTATTTTGTTTGTAAGCTACCAATTGTTTGAGTTAAAAAAAAAAAAATCTGTTAAGAATCGATTATCTTTCTCTGTCTTTAATTAAAAGAACAAAGTAAAGGGTCCAAGATTTACCCTTCACCAATAATTTGTCTTCTATTGAATTTAAGACAAGTATTTAAACAGGTCCTCTTAGATGAAGTGTAATTAAAATTTTTCTCAAGAAGTCAGTGAACTAAGTAGAGAATGAAGAAGAAGAGCAAACCTTTTCAAGACTTAGTATATAGGAGAAGTAAACATCCCTTCTCTTAAGGGGTTGTAACAACCCTTACAGATAGCATGTGCAAGTATGAGAGTTAGTTCTGTTAGAGGGGGTGAATTTAACTGGCGAACAGCAGCAGTTGGATTGTATATAGGAGTTCCCTTAGATGCAGCGCAGTCGCCCTGGATTATCCTCTGTGAGCGCTTGCCCCACGTTGAAAGGACGGCCGGATAATGCCTACCCCTTTTTTACAAACGCTACCAAAGCTATGTTTGTACCGCCTTCATATAGTCACTTTAAAACCAATTACTAATCACTTTTAATGTTTACAATAAAATGTGTTTCTATTTTTGGTTAATAATTTCAATAACAACAGTTATTTCTATTTTTTGACAATTACGTATAAATTCATTAATAAGTGCTTTCGATCTATTTACTAAATAAAGGCAAAAAGTGATTTTCATTTCGATTTTATGTTTAAATAAAATTTAAAATTAAATTATATTATTTTTTATTTGTATTAAAACCTTTGTACAGACCCTGAAGAAGGCAATAAATTTGCCTGAACGTCGGTAGAAATTTAAAAAGAGTTCTTTTGTATGACCGAACCTCAACATCCAATTTAGAACATTGAATACAACGGTCGTAACGAACACCAAAACATAAAATTAAAACATTAAACTGCAATATTCCTTTATTATAATTATTTAATCTAAGGATTCATTTTGATCAGCTGACTAAATACTGTTATAGATAGAGAGGTCTTATGTTTACAGCTGACTAGCTGAAAGTAGATTATACTTTTCTATTAGAAGCGATCGTGATCATTCATCAATTTGTGAAATTCAGTTTTCACCGAAGACATGCTTTGAGATACCCTAAATAAGAAAGAAAAAAAAATCTGGTGTGAAACACTGACACAACTTTCCTTTTTTTTTTAAAATTTAAGGCGCTTCAACATCTATGGTCATTAGCGCCCGGAACCTTCTCAGTGCACTGCTGGCTTCCGGACAGTGTTTTCTCGCTACAGACAACAGTATCCATTACCGAGAACAGTGAGCTGTAGAGGCTCCTAGGAAGAAAAAATCTAAGGTAGCGCTGGACTCGAACCCGGGACCTCCGCGTGGGAGTCCAACGCGCTAACCACTTAGCTATTCCCTTCGTTATATTATTATAATTTATGTTTCTCAATTCGTTAATTTATTCAAAATTGATGTCTTTAGAAATGTTAGAACTGTAAAATCTAATTTTTGAAAATATTACGTCAGAGCAAATCTTTCTTTTTTTCACGTCTCCATGTCCAGGGAGAGAGAAAAAACCAAAATAGGAGACAGCAATGATAATAAAAAAAATCCGTTTTATACTTCTATACAAATATAAAGATGGCGGCCCATAAGAAAGGTGAGGAGTAGAGAATGAAAGTAGGGGTGGGGGGGAGATCTAAAAATGATCACCTGACCTTTTGAGCGCAGCTGTTTGTAGAGATTGTAGTTGTGGGTAAGTTTGGTTCCAATAAATGTAACCTCCTCCTTTAGGTTACCAACAGGAAGGTGGTGGAGAGCTGTTGTGTACGTGCTGGTAAGCCAGGCTATATTTGAGTCTTCATTCCTTGGCACCATAAGATTTTTGTAGTCGTCAGTTCTCTCCCTCCCCCTACTACCCACTAATCACAAACACGGGGGTTACATTTCTAAACTATTCTTTTAGTTTTTATATATTAATAATCTCTAACTTGGCAGCGTGGCGCTAACAACGAAATAAATATTTTATATTTCTAAAAGTTTGTTTTTATTTTCTATTAATTTATTACAAGGATATGATCCTTCAGGAGGAAAAATATATTATTATATTTATAAAAAAAAAAAAAATTCTATTTTTTAACTTTCTGTATTTTATAGAAAATTATAAATTTAAAATCTAAATTTGTTTTTTGGAAACTTTTTTTGATCAACTCTTAAATTTATTTCGCAAAGTTTGAATGAAGTTGAATAAAATTATGTATTCAATAAAATGTGCAATTAAATGGTAGAGATTTTTATTTTTTTTACTTTAGTTTTAAAATTGAGTTTTCCCCGGAAGTAACATAATTTTGAGGTGCCCTGAGTACGAAAAAATTGTTTATAGTAAATGGTCTGTGTGAACAAAATACGTCAGAAAAAAACGAAAAGCGGCAAGACTCTCCCAAAGTTTGCTATATTCCATTTAAAACCTACCACCACATGTGACACGAAGGTTTCAGGCTAATTCCATTAACCGAAAATGCGGCTTAACTAAATTCATTCTTTCTATTTTTCTTTTTTCATTTTTTTTTTTTTGCGATTTGCACGAAAATGGTTCCCACGATTTTCTTCAAACATCGTATACTACCTACACATATTAATACCTATTATTTAAAGATAAAATATTATTAGATGATTTTTTTGTGTGTTCTTGTTGGGGAGAATAGTAGCGTTAAACTTTCCTGTCAAGTACAACTTCATAGATACACTACTGCATAGATACAAAAACCTATCAGCAGAGATATTTTTCGTGATCGCCTGCTTTTTTTTGGGGGTCATCGACCACAGAACAAATTTAGTTAATACACACTGGTTTTTGAAAAGTGTTTTTATTAGGACCTAATTAGGTTAAGAGGGGGTTCGATATACCTGCATGGGTAAACACATGTTTTTCCTTTTTAAAGGTTACCGTACAGTGCTCCTTTTAAAAACATACAACAAGTGGAGATATGTAACACTTAAATTACGTATTTGAAAGAGATTTATTTTCATAATAATTAATTACCCATAACAATCTTACTATTTTATTTTTTAATTGTTCTTTGATTATGGAACAAAGCAAAAAAAACCACTGTGTCAGCCGTGGTTTACTGTGAAATAATCAATGATAAGAAATGATAAAAATGAGCTGAATGATAGTAAGATAGTATAAATAACTAATCCTCTGCGGAACCAATCACAATAACAAACCTATCACTTTTATTAGTAACATTTTTCTGAAAAAAATTGTATTACAGAGGTGATTCTGAGGAATCTGAGTCGTTAAAATTCAAATATGTTTGTTCAATACGTATTGTTGGCGCTCTCTACCTGCCTGTTGGTAGTCTGGCAATAGCCCCCCCTTACCAACTGTATATTAATTGTTAGGATAAATAATCAACTTTGAGTTTAACGGAAATTGGTCCATTTTAAATGCTGTCCAAACGTCGGCAATAATTGAATGGTTTTTCTTGACCAATCCTCACCAAATATTTAGCAAATTGTATTTTTAATGAACTGCACAAACCATAAACAAAACATGGCAGGAAATCAAACTTAACATTCCACTTATTTACCAACAGGGAATCCATTCAACTTTGGACAAAAGTCCATCAATGGAGAGTAGTAGAGTGGTCATATAACTCCGATAGTCAGGCAGCCTTGAAGGCACTTTCTTCAAAACCAAATAATATCAAGACTGGTGGGGGACTGACTATCTGCACCGAGGTGCGTGCTCGAAATAAGTAGAAACTCGCCTGGATGCCAGGACATGCGGGGTTCCTTGGCAACGAAATGGAGGACGCCGTGGCGAGGGAGTGCTCGAAGGATACCTTTATAGACCCAGAGCCTTTCTGCGGGATGCCCAGCCGCCTTATTCAAGCTTCTGTTAAGGAGTGGATAGGAGGCCAGCGTCTGCAATGTTAGGAAAGAACACCAAGGCAGAGGCAGGCTAAATTCTTTATTAAAAGACTTTTACCTAAATATACCAGGGACCTACTGAGCCATAGCCGAAAGGATATAAGGCTAATAGTGGGCCTATTAACAGGGCACATACACCAACTATTACTTGCAGATAATGCGGTATACCGATTCTGCAGGACCGAGGGGGAAACCCCGGCACACATCCTTTGAGAGTGTGCCGGCCTGATGAAGGCAAGGTTTCTTCAACTGGGGACAAGCAATCTCGAAGCTACGAGCTTCATGACGGAGCCGCTCTCAGCTGTGCTAGCCTGATTAAGAGGGCGAAACTTAAGGATGTGCTATGATTTTAGGGGATCCACAATAGACTTCTTAATCAAGTTCGCAGTAAAAATGAGGCTTGCTCTCCTCGTCTAGCAATGTAATCTAATCTAAGTCCATCAACCAGATGAACAACATTATAGAAAGTTTTTTTGCGTATAAAAAAATGTTACCAACGATTTTCTACAAAATTTCTTTTGTTAGCAACACAGAATCTGGAACATTTTCCTGGCAAATTTGATTTCTGAAGAGATTCTGGGAAGATCTGATATTTCATTTAATCCATAAACAAAAATACAGCTCAATAAACTCCTAAAAAGTGTGGCAATAATTCCATTATTTATTCATGAGAAATGTTATCATTATTAACCTTTGATATATCACAGTGATATAACACATCCAAGGTTGGCAGATCAGCAATCGGAAGTGGTAATTTGTTGATTATTTTTGACTTATCTTCAACATTTTTAATAAAATGTTGCAACGCACATTTTGTCATTAACAAAGAATCAAAATTATTCTAATTAATAATTTACCGTTTATATTTTATCTTTTGAGTTAATCTGCTTTCGAAAACATATGCGCACAGATGCACATAGGGTGTGAGTGGGGATTACAACAACAATCCAAGTCGCTGTGGCTGATTACTGTTCCTCCAGAGCCCCTAAAACAATCAATTTTCCCGGGAGAATGTTTCAAATAAAAGTGATATAGATTCATTTGTATAGATAATATGTATACGAAGTTTAAAGAAAATCATTGAACTCTTTTTCGAGAAAAGTGCGAATAATTGGAATGAAAAAAACATTCAGTAAAGATGCATTTCCTGAAGTTGATGGATTTTAGTCGAAAGTACCAGATGCGGTAGAATCTAAACGAAATGCCAAGTTTGAGTTTTCCTGCAATTTTTCCTGGTTTTCACACATGTAGAGCCAAAAACACGTATTTCCTACTTTAAAACATGAGTTTGCGTTGAAAACTGAATTTTGAAAATATAAATAGTAATAAAGGAAAGAAACAATAATTGGTTGTTGTGGTGGTTGGTTCCGCAGAGCTGGAAAGCATCAGAGACATTTTCCGTGGTAGCCTGCTTCTTTTTGTGGTCATCGACTGGTTTCGGGCGATCGTCCATCTTCAGGATGCGTTTGTCACACAGTGTGATAACACAGACTTATAAAGAGCAAATTCAGTTTATTAGGAGTGTATAAACTGAATTGGCTTTGTGTAAGTCTGCATTATCACACTGTCTTGACAAACGAATCCTGAAGATGGGCGAACGCCCGAAACCGGTCGATGACCACAAAAAGAAGCAGGCTACTACGGAAAATGTCTCTGATGAAACAATAATTGGTTTTATGGCATTTTCCCTAACAGAGTTTTCCTTGAAATTAATTTTTTACTTTTCTTTTTCTAAGCGCGTCAACATCTAGGGTCAATGGCGGCCGCAGCAGTGAACTCTTGTTACAGACAACCCTGTCAATCACTAGACATTACACTGTACTAGGTTAGAAAAATCTCTTCTTTAGATTTTTCCAACAGCAGCAGCACTACCTGGGAACTCTGTACTCAGGGTCGTCTTCTGCGTCCCAATCTAACGCGCTACTCCAACTAACCTAATCCCAATCCTCTACCCACCAAAAACCCCCCCAATTATTCATGTTTACTTTCTGTGGTTTTTGAAGCAGTATAAATAAATTGTCAAAACTGGGAATTGTTAACATGTGGCGTGGCGCTGTACGGTTAAGCATTTGTAGAGTTTGCCTAAACCCTTCGGGGCAATAACAAACTAAAAAGGGGGGAAGGAACGTCAACAGTATGCCGAGAAATGAGAGTAGATGCTGGAGGCGTCGTTTAGAAGGGGATCTGCCCTTGTAGAGTTTTCAGTTTATATTGATTTCTTTTTTTTTTATTTATTTTAATATTTGATTAGGGAGCAACCATATTAAATAATTAATTTTTTTTAAAAAAAGAGAAATTATTGCTATATTGAAGAATATAATTTTGAAAAATTCAACAGCCTGAAAGTTTACTATAGTTTATCAGCAATGCAAAATTATCCTGTCTCTAATACATAGAAATATTTCATTTAAATTTCAATTTTTACGAAACATAAATTACACACACACACACACACATATACACACCTAAGTCGGGGTGGAGATGGTAGTTTTTGACGTTCTTTAGGACACATTTTTTTTTACGTGGTTGTTACTGTATTATATGGTAGCGCTCTTGTCAGTCCCCAATAACAATTATCGCAATATTAGTTTAAAGTCTAACTAAAATATTTCCTAAAACCTTTAAGAAATCGAATTTCCTGGGTGAAAAAAATGTTTTAAATTGATAATTTTATATCTGTGCAGATAGCATCCTAAGTTTGGAGGAAAATCGTTGGAGCCATTTTTAATTCAGAAATCTTTTCTGTAAAAGATTACACTTCCGATTTAAATATTTTTCTTAAACTTGCATTTTTTTTCCAATGCTTTTAGTTGTCCTTAATATTATGATCGTATAATGAAGTGATATCTTAAAGAAAAAGCTTAACATTACAACCCCCCCCCCAAGTAGCCTTCCCAAAAAATCAATTTTCTTGGCATTTTTTCAAATAAAAGTTGTAGATGAGCTTAATATCGTTGAAGCCATTATAAGAAAATCCGGAAAAACTGGAAAGAAACCACCGAGTTTGAGCTTCGTATGATTTTTTTAATTTTTGATACATTTTCTGACACACAAAGAAATTTGTTAAGAAAACAAATCTGGTGTGAAACACTCACACAACGTTCCCCTACTCCAGTTCTCAAAATTATAATTGGTAAATTTTATAGTTTGTGTACCAAATTTAATGAAATTCGTCGAAAACTGAAAATATCGTTCAGTAAAAGCGCACTTCCGGTTTACTCATTTTCTTGAAACTTGGAATTTTAGCAATCTATTTATTTTTTTAATTAATTTTGTTTGGATGATAGAATTGTATAATCAGCACTTTAGAGGAAGCTGTAACCTCACCGCTCCCCTAAAAGTTTCCTTAAATGAGTTTTCCCAGAGAAATGTTATAAATAAATGATGTAGATCTTTCCACGTTTTGTTTATATTACAAGTTTCAAGAATAATCGTCGGAGCCATTTTTGAGAAAATCGCGAAAAAGTGGAAAAAATCATTTAGTAAACTGGTAAAGTAAACGCACTTCCGGTAATCCGATTTTTTCAAACTCGTAATTTCAACAATATATTGAATTCTAATTACCATTATTTAGATGGCAGAATTGTGTAATAAACTGAAATAGAATTTTAGATGAAAACCTAACCCCACACGTCCCCAAGAAGTGCGGAGAAAAGTTTCAATTAAAAGTTGTAGGTGTTAGTATGTGTAGTTGATATACCAAGTTTGAAGAAAATCGTTGCGAGCCATTTTTGAGAAAATGGCAAAAACGTAAAATAAACAACTGGTAAAGTGGTACTTCCGGTTGAGGAATTTTGACAGATGACCCACTGTCGGAATTCCGTGGTGATAGCTAAACGGAATATCAAGTTCGAACTTTCTACGATTTTTCGTTTTTGAGCTGTGCTGTTCACATACACACACACCATTTGCTAAAAAACACTTTTTTGGTCCCAGGGGACCTCAAAACATGTATTTTCCGATGAAAACTCAATTTCGAAAATTTGATACTTTATTTATTTATTTATTTACAATCTGGGTTGAAGTGTCTTTAGGAAAAGTGTACAATAATATGCATCCTAGGCAGGTGACTCCCTCATCAACCGATAGGAGGTCAGTGGATAGAGGTTATTTCAAATATCTGGAAGGATTTCCAGGTACAGGGTAGGGAGGCGTAATGGAAGCAAGAAGTAGGAGAGTTAAAATTTTTAAATATATTTTAAAAATATCAATTAGAGGAACTTTGTATGTTGACTGGTGTAACAGCAAGAGAGCAAACAGCAACCAAAGAGAGCAAGAGAACCTCAACCACTCTCTCTGACTGGAGTGGGAGAAGCTGTATAAATATAGCGACGGACAGTCTATAAAGCACAGTAGAAATCAGTTCAGTACATCCAATCGTTACGTGTCATTCTCATACCACTCTACCTTAAACATTCCACTATTGTAAAGTCCAGGCAGTCTGTATCTATTTATTAATATATTAGATAACCAGTGTTAACCAAGTCTTCTTCTTAACTCATCAAACAAAACCAATTCTCTCCACCCAACACATCCATTATACTGGCAAAAAGCGTACAAAGGAACAAACAGATAATGAAACACAAACTACTTGGCCAACTGTATTGCTGACAACCCGTTTGGAATGAGGGCGATTTAGTATTAAAAATAAATATTTATTCTCTAAATGAATTTAAATACTTTTCAATATCACAATAATAAGCTTATAAATATATAGAATCAATTATTTAGATAGCTGATTTAAACTCAATGTTAACACATATAACTTGGCACTGAAGTTAAGAGAACGACGACTTCTGACACCAATGTTACTGGTTAAAAAGCTTTAAGACGACTGGTGAACGAATGCCCTCCTTGGTAAATTAAAATCCTGCCATTTATGTATGATTGCTAGAAGGGGTAAAAGACAAAGCTGACTAAGTTCTTCGACCTCGCTTGTAACGGTTGTCTTGTACCTGGATTTTATCCTTTTTCCAGCCAATGTAACTTTCTTCTTTAAATACTGACTGTATCTAAGTTTACTTAAAATATAAAAAGTATTTCAATTTGCTTCTTCCACTACACCGTTCTTAGGTAGCTGCCACCGAATCAAACGCCATTTTTTTTTATTGTAGCGCAGATCCCAACACATTGAAGGCATCCAACACATTTAGAAAGACATTTGTAAGTTTCAAGAAAATGATCGTCAATTAAAAAAATAACTATGAGAAATGAGAAATAAGAGAAAGTCATGAGAATATATTATAGAGCAAGATATTGTTTTAATTAAATCATATATCTTTTTTGATATAATTAAAGTTGACATTTTAGTAAAATGCTGTGTTATTACTTTTAGTAAAGTGTTTAAATTTATAAATATATACATATACGTATTTATAAAAAACATATAATATGAAGCAAGACGAACACCTGACATCTATTAATCATATTTAAATTGTGCAAAATATAGTAACAACATACGTTTCCCTTCCTTCGGCTCGCCCCCCCCAAAAAAAAATCCGTATGACTCATAAATACAAATATATAAAGTTTTGTCATTTATTTAAACTGACATCTCTCACTTGGTTTTACCAACTTCATAATTACAAATATTTTTAGAACGTTTTTGGTTTTTTTTTTCTAAATATATTTATTAGTCACTTGTGTTTTTTTAATATTAATGCAAATTGAGATAAAATCTTTAATTTCAAAGAAAAGTCTTGAATTTGTGTAGAATTATATTAAGGTACAGAAAGAAGTTTTGGAGAACTGCCTGGGAAATCTTATCCTTCATTATCATTAATTATTATACCAGAATATAGTCGTATTTTGCTGAGTAAGTAGTATGGCTTACAATAAGTAATAATTGTCTTAAAAAAACTACTTCGTTGTGGGCGGGGCATTATTTTTCTTTAGTAATTAATGATTCCATTATCAACATAATAATTTTGTTTAACGCATCACAGTAATAGAGGGTGATGTTGATAATGTGACATAATTTCTGGATGATAATATTTCATATTTCCTACAAAATAAGCCACACAAAATGTGCCCTACAAATGCCTATTTTCAACCATTTTGGAGGCGTAAGTTTTTGGTGCGGAATCCATAATGTTATTGTGTGTGGAAAAAGGGAAGTGTTTGCAATTAATCTTTAAAAATATTTGAAAGTTCCTCATTTGTTTTTGTTTGAATGAAGTTTCTTTTGTATTTGTAATATTTTTCTTCTCTATGCAAACTTAGGTGGCACATAATAATGTATCGGAAACAATTATAAAAGAACGAAAGGTTCTTTTTATTCTTATAATAATTATTAATCATTTACAAATATTATAAGTTAGAATTCTTATAAATGAAGATTTTTTAATATGGCTAAATAAAAAATACGTATATCAGTAAAAATATTCTGAAAAAAAGACTGTTAAAACTTCGAAGATTTCGGTGTCTGGAACATAGACAAGGCAACTGTTCATTGTTTTCATTATTATTTTATCAGTTTCTTTTTCTACTTTCCTTGTTTACTTTGGGGGGGCGGGGGCGGGGCCCTATGCGGGTGTGTCTCTAGCGTATGCTTTGAGTCGACCCTAGTTGAAGGGTAGGACATAATATTTTAACGACAATCTACAATGGTCTAAGGTTGAACTATATCCATCCTAGAATCATCCTGAAACCCCAGTATTGATCAAAATACTCTAGCGCATGGACGTCACAAATCTTTAAACACAATATTTATTACTTTGCAAATTTTGTTAAAAATTGTTCAACACTTAAATAAATAAAAAAAAAATTAATTGAAATTTTGTATTTGTTTGTAAAAATAATTCACGAACCATTTGGCTCTGGTTAAAAAAAAAAAAATTATGAACTAGATTTGCTTCCTGCCGACTGAATGTCTCAGTGGAACAGAAAACTGCTGATTTTCTGAATATGTAAAGAAAATAAACTTAAAGGCCCGGAAAAGGGGAGGAGATTCCTTGATCTACGCTAAGTCCATTGGAAACTTGTGCCAATCAATCATTGAGATTCCTGAATTTTACACTGATTAGAAGTGCCTCTATTCCATAAACTAAAAGAGAACGTGTACAAGTAATTAAATCGATTGTGAAATTAAGAGAAGTAATAATTTTTGTTTCGAAAATATATCTAGATAATGTAATAGCACCCATCTACAGCAAAGAGAATGCAACCACAGCAGAGAGTAGTCTCTGTTAACCAGAGAGGGCCTCTCTTCTCTCTGCTGTGGTTGCATTATCTTTGCTGTGGGTGCATCAATGTAATAGCATCCATCCACAGCAATGAGAATGCAACCACAGCAGAGAGAAGAGAGGCCCTCTATGGTTAACAGAGACTACTCTCTGACTTAGGCAACCTAGAGTGGGAGAACCTGTGTATATAAGCCAGTGGGAATCTATCATATACCACCATACAACTGTAAACCAGTCGTTGCATCGTGTCATATCTTTACTCTCACCATTCATTCTATCATTTTTCATTATAAAGTCCAGTGCGAGTAGTTAGTGTAAACTTAGTTACATTATATTAGTGTCAGCATATCTCGTTCATTTAACCTAAACTTAATTTCTCTCCTCAACAACCCTATTTTTTTTTTTTTTGGCGCATCGACAACTTGGGTCATTAGCGCCGAACATTGTTGAGAGCCACTCGAGCGAAGAGGGTGCCTTTTTTTCTTTGCACGACATCCATCGAAACTTCCCATGGAAGTAGCATGGAGCCGGGCCATATTATAGTCGATCGTCCCCCTCCCCGCTTTAGCCATCGAATCCAGTCGACGGAGTGGGGAGGGTCGACAACCGCACAATGACACCCTCCTTTTCTTTTCACTACTGATTGAGGTGGATTCCTGTATAATAGTATTACACAAGGCGTGCCACCTTGCTGCACTTCGATGTTTGCCTTTACTTTTAATAATCTTCACTTCTATTTTCATTTACCTAGTGTTAAACAACTATGTTTGTTAACAACTAAGTTGCTCATATTTTTAGAAGCTAACTTCTAGTCACTACAGCTGCACGATATAAAAGGGTTACTTGCATTTGCGATATTACATGTAAATATTCCGTCCCACTAGACAAAACATAAATTAACTATTCTTAAACTAAAATTGAAGTGAAGTACTTTATAAAAAATTCCTTCCCCCAGCTAAAATTCTAATCTAAACGCATTCATACTAACTTTCACGCCAATAATTACATTCTCGCTAATAAATACATTCATGCCGATAAATACATTCACACTTATAAATAAACAACCCTATTATAATAAACTAGAAGTCTAGATTATTCTTTGGAACAATTTATGTGGAGTGTGATGTAAAGAAATCAAAAGTTAAGACCTCAGAATAAGCAAATGTATTTCTGCGAGTAGTTTTATAAAAAAAAACAAACAAAAGTTCATTCAAAAATATACCTACTTAAAAATTAATCAAATTCATTTTATAATAAATAAGGTATACCTGAAATTAATTAAAAATATTGATTATAATATTGTAAAATAATTAGGACTTTCTCTTGCGCTACATTATAAAAATGATACACTTAAAATATGATTAAAGTAAATTAAAGAAAGAAAGAAAAAAAAAAAACCAAAGAAAAAATTACATGTACATACCCCAACACCGAAAGCAAGATTTTTTTAATTATTATTAATGGCCCACTGTGATTTAGGCACAAAAAAAAAAATGTAAATAAAAAAACACACCGATCCCACAATTTCAGTTCAATTTTTTTAATTAAAAAAAAAGAAACAACAAAAAAAAATAAATAAAAATAAATAAATAAAAAATACAACAACAAAATTAGGAACGATGTTTTAATTTTTGGCGGTGTAGCAGAGCAACCTTGTACTTTGTAAGTTATTTAAAGAGATTTTAATTAATTTAAAAAAAAATAAAATAAATTAAAAAAAAACAATTAGGTAAGTAAATGAAAAGTGAGGAACTAGCCTACAAGCCACAAAACACTGCAAACATGTGAAATAAAAAAAATATTATATATTAACTAAGATTTTATATATTTGGGTTTTATTGAGGTGGGATTTGTTTTGTTTTTGTAGAGATTTTGATAAGTTCTATCTCTTCCAAGGAAAAGAAAAAAATCATTATTTCCTCTAATTGTAAACAAAGAAAATCTTTGGTTGTAAGCAAAATAAGCCAGCTCCAGTTAGATGTGAATTGATAATAATAAGAATAGAATCTTGATTCAACTAGACGCTGAAGAGTGAAGTAAAGGTTTTACTCTGTAGGCCCAGACCATGTGAATTTAAAATATTGTTTCGATTTCTTGAACTAAATGCTGGCAAGAAATAATATTTCACTTATGTCCACTGAAAAGGAGAAGGCTGCCGCCTTCAGAAAGGTTTGTTTAAACAATAGGTTAAAGTTAAGCAGAATTATATTTTCTAATATTTGATTTAAAATTTGAAATTTAATTTAAAATATTGAAAACAAATGTTTTTAATTTGAATACTTTTACTTTACCTTAATATTTTTAATATATTTTAGCAATTTCGTCCAAATCTTAAAATTTATTTGATTGGCAACACTGTCATTTCTTTCAATCTCTAGATATTAAAAAAAACAAGGATTTAAAAAAAAAAAAAAAAACTTATTTATTTTATTTCTAGCCGAATACCCAGTCAGGATTGTAACAAATTAACTGTATGGCTAGCACATTTCTTCATCATAGCCGTGGGGGGGGGGGGCTAAATATATTAGATGTTCATTTGAATTTCTGGGCTCCTATCATAACCAGCATGATTGATGCAGAATGTCTTCTTTCAACTAGCTGCAGTTTGCATGACCCGTTTCTGGTCTTTGTAACCACAAGTGTATTATTGTTTGTGGGAAGAGACCAAACCCTATCTATCCAAAGCCCAATGCCCATAGAGCTACCCCATGAAAAACAACTACAAACTCGGTATAGAACAAATATCCAGACCCCGGTCCAATCCATCTAAGGATTCACCGCAGTCCGAACAAATCGGACAATACAACCTTAAAGGGAAATAGCCTAAGCTCTTCCACAGAAATCTTGTTCCGACCTGAACCTAATTTCCTCACAATCCAAGCAATCAGACGGATGGGTGTTACCTCCTCAGTCTCACAGACTCTACAAAATGAATCCGGTATGAGCCCCATTACGTAGAGATGTCTCCTTAAACCACAATGTCCATTAAGGGATCCAACCAGATGCCTGAAACTGCAAGTTTCCTATCAATTCTAACTTTGGCAACGATGGTTGGTTCTAATGGGTTGTGGAATCCCATCATCCATCGTCAGAGCATGGATGAAAATCGAAAACCGATCAGAAGAAGCATGTAGCGACGATTAAAATCCCAGATTTATCAAGCACTGGAAATCCAACTTGTTTAATTACGAATTAATTGCGAAAAAAAAGATTCCAGATTCGTCCATGCAGGGTATTTAATTATTCCATTCTTAAACAAGCATTTTGAATATTTATCATCGATCCCTCATGAACCAGTAATATCGATGGATTCATTTATAAATAAAAAGTGGATATCAATTCTTTTTTGGAATTCTTATACTGATGGGTGAGCAGTGCCAAATTATAGCATAAAAATGCAAACTAAATTGAATCGAAATTGCTTTTTTTTACCAATAAATCGATGTCCTACGTCTAAATTGCTTGAAAGATGTATGAAATGAAATCTGTAGAAACCTCAAGTCCTTCGTATTGATTAAAGCAAGATTATGGCAAATTTACTATACTTTTTTACCTATCTGGAACTGACTCTTTTCTCTTACAACCAAATCTTTAAAAGTACTGAAAGAAATTAAATCCATAACATTAAATAAAAACCAAAGAACTTACCATACTATATTTTGTATTTTGGCGTTCCCATCCCCTCCAAAACCCAATTTATTGTTTTCTTAAAGAGAGAGTCAATAAAAAACAAAAAAAAAAAACAAGAAACAAAAACAACACCCAACCCTAATAAAGGGATAGATCAAACGTGCATAAAATTAAATTAAACAAAATTAAACCCCCGACTATTAATGGCTATATATAAATATATAATTTATATATTTATTTTTATTGATTTTTTTTTTTTAATTTTTAATTTAAATAAGTTTTTAATTGAAAGGTGTCAAAACGAAAAAACAACACCATGACTAAAAGAAACAAAAGAGCTGTCAAAAATCTGCAGGCATCACTCGCAAACAAAGATCTGCCAGGTTCTCAATCATGGTTTTTCTTTTAAAGTTGTTTTATTATTATTATTTTTTTTTATTTAAATTAAATACAAAAAAAAGCATTAACACGATATATACATCGATTATTAGATACGATTTCTAAATCCTATGGAACTGTGATTAGAAAACGAAGTAATTATGTAAATGAAAGTCAAAGTGATTCTGTCGAAGTGTCTTAAAGATGTAATTATTTATATTAATTTTTGTAAATGAGTTAATTATGCAATTAAATCTGACAAATAAAACAATAATGTCTGGCTGTTCATATGACCTTTTTTATGAAGATTACTCAATAATTTCATTACTGGTCTGTTTGTTCTTCTTTTGTTGGAGTTTTACAGAAAAAACTGAAAGATTGGGAACTGGTATAAAAACTTAAAGTTGCTTCCCTTGGAACTGGCAACACTTTCCTTCTATGGGAAAATAAAAATAAAAACTAAGTATTTCCCTGAATGCATTGTTTGTTTCTACAGAGTTGGAAAACATCACGAGATTTCAGATGTCTGTTCGGCAAAACAAAAAGAATTTTGAACATACCATGTCTCAAAACAATTTTGAACAGTATATGTCTCTTGTCGACTAGCAACGTTAAATATGCAATCTTAACATACATATACCATGCCAGTTGATGATCCCGGTTGATGACCATTAAATATAAGCAGACTTTTAAGGAAAAGTGCCCGAATTAAGACTAAAGAGTGGCTATCGTCCTCTAAGGATGTCCTTTTAATCTAGGTACTATATAATCTGGAAATCTTTGGATATAAGGAGATAAGTCTGAACAAAATAGGCATCTCTTCCTACCTCATTTATCCCGAACTTGCTGATAGCTAGTGTTTGAACAATGTCAAGGTAGTCTTCAAATATGGACAGCTTCATAGCATTCCCTAAGGATAAGCTCAATGCTTGTGTGAACAGTTTGGAAATTAAGACTGGGGGATCAAAAAAAAAAAAAGAAACAGATAAAGAGATGTGTTGTGTCTTTCATGGACTTCTCTTTGTCACTTGGTAGGATCACTTAAGAAAAATATTGTCTTTTTAAGGTGACCTCTCTACATGTCAAACTTCTTTTGTGTCAAGTTCTTAAGAGAGAGGAGGATTAAGTCTTTTGACAGATTGTGATTGGGTTTGAAAAAGTTTTGCTGAAGCAAAACCTGAAGGACCTGGGAAAGGGAAGTTGGGCTGTAGTTGGGTTATTGTCCGATTTATTCGGACTATTGTGGATCTTAGAAGATCGTGTTTTAGTTTGGACTTTTGAAATACAACCGGCTTGTTATTGATGTTTTTGATTGAGAAGGCAACTTTGGCCCAGAGTTGCCTTTTGAAAGCCAGAGGAGGCTTTTGATAGCGCAGAGCTTGGTCCTTTCTCACAGATAAATAATAATAATAATAATATAATCCAAAATGTATAATGCCTTAATTTCTAACCGAAGTCAATGCAATCTATTTGAAACAATAGGCAAAAAATTCTGTGTGCTCCCTTTACTTTTTTCTTCGTAAATTGTGGAATTAGATTAAAGACCTAATCTGTATGCTTTTCTGACTTTAACACGAGCAAATTTAATTTCAAACCTCCAATGGGAAGAATTTAGCAATAAACTAATTAAGTTTTCTTTTCAAAAATATCTTTCTTTTTTTTATCCTTTCGCTCCATATTTCAGATTCCCAATCTGTCCTTACTTTTGAAAAACTTTTTTTTAGGGGTATTTTGAGCTGCTATCGAATTTCCAAATCAAAACTGCCTGAATGATCACCATATAAGGGTGAAAGTTTGGGAAGGATATGTCGGATGTATATGTCAATACGAATGACAAGTCTGGGAAAGCTTCCTCATAAAAGATAAGGAACCCAGAAAAACTAATAATAAAGAGGACCCTTAATGAAAAGATAACAAAGTTAAATTAATTTTTAACCCCTATTTATTGTTAGGGTGTATTTTGAGAAAAGGTTTAAAAAAAAAAAATTGTTAAAATATGTTATTTTATTATAATATTGGAATGAGGCTAAATTAATTAAAGCTAATAAAGATGGGATATAACTTTGCGGATCAAGAATGTGTAGATTGGCCACAAGTCCAAAAGGCAGCCATATTATTAACACCTATATTGGCAACCGTAGATAATTAACAAGCTAGTGGGGTGACGGTGGTGGGGGGGTTAAATAAGAGGAACATTTATATTTATCTAAGAGAAGGTTGATGTTCTATAAAGACCTACTTACAAATATATCATTATAATTATTTATTTCTTTATTTTTAAATCAAATTTAATAAAAGGAATGTTAAGATTTTTTTTTTTAGGGTGGTAGGAGGGTTCATGTATTTAAGGAAATGGCAAGAGAAATGGGATATGGTGTTTCAGAAATAGATCGCGATATAAATTAACAGTCTGAGATGGGGACAAACCACTTGACACAAAACAGCATTAATCTAGTAGCAGGAAGTGTTGCTACATCAAGATGGCAGCGGTTTTCTAACTTTGATCGTGACAAAATTCAAAATTTTTTTTTTTATGATCATTGACCTGGTCTTAAGGTCTACGTATTCAAGAACAATTTAACTCCCTGTGGGTTTTCTTGGATGGAAACTCTGTTTTGTTTTTTGTTTTTTTTTATAGAATATCTCAATTTCCAAAGTCTAAATAAAGAATATGAAGAATCTAAGTCTAATATGGAAGGATTTAGTTGTACAACTATTGATAATGGTTTATAAAGTGCGAATTGACATAACGAAAATTGAATCACTTCGGCCCGCACTGATGTACGCCCGGTACCCGTACACTTTCGAAAATACGAACCAATGGGTTCATATTGTAAATGCAACTTTTGCAGAATGATAACGAAAGATTGCTGCCAAACATAAACAGAGAGCCATACGGCCAACTAAACTGTACATAATTGAATAACTTGTTTCATTCAATTAAGACTGATAGAGTTTTCATCTCAAGCAAAAGTACTTCTGGTATGGCACTTTGATGGTTCACTTTTATTGTTATTTACGAATTCTACGGCAAATACATTGCAACCAGGCAGTACGCTAGATGAAAATATTCTGACAGTGATAGGATTGTGAATTAAAGAAGCCATTCAATAATGGCACTCTATTGTCGAGGTTTATTCTAGGAGTAAGTACGAGGCCAGATTCTCTTCATCCAGATTCACCTGCATATAAAGTTTGAGAAGAGCTATAGGATTACTAGTTGTAAATGATTTTTTTTTTGTGTTTGTAAGTAGTCATCCATGAAGCATAACTATTATTATTATTATTATTCAAGAAAGGGGAGGGCGAAACCCTACGATATCCAAAGCCTCTCTGGGCCCATACAGCCTGGGCCTTGTTATTCTGCCTAAAGAATAACAACTACTGGATCTGGAACAAAAGTCCCGACCCAGGTTTTACCCATCTAAAATTTACCACAGACCGAGGAAATCGGACCAAAACCTTAAAAGGACATATCTTAAGATCCTCTACCGATATCGTATTCCGGCCAAAGGTCCTAAACCTAATCTCCTCATAGCCCAAACAATCCGTCATTATCCGACATGGGTGTTTCCCCCTCCGTCTCATAGCCTCTACAAAAGGGGTCAGGCATGAGCCCCATTGTATAGAGATGTCTCCTTAAGCATAATGCCCAGTGAGGAAGCCAACCAGATGCCTCAGAGAGGTCCGTGAAAGACACAGGCCCCCTCCACTCAACCTCCGTCCGGACCCCTAATGAGCATCTTAGACTGCCGACAACCCGCTGCACTCATCTGCGAGGTCAACCATGTCTGGAAGCCTGACAGACATGTGCCAAAAGACACACCAACAGCAGGCTCGGGACCAATGAAAGGGAGAGAGCCGCCTAATTTGGCAAACCTATCCAACCTCCTCATTCCCAAAAATTCCCATGTGACCTGGGACCCAGACCAGAAGCACATTCTTCAGAGAAGAAAGCTCTTCCAGTCTTTTAGAACATTCCAACACCAATCTGGAAGTGAAGACACATGAACTAAGCGCCTTTAACGCAGCTTGGCTGTCCGAACATAACTAGATATATCACAGATTGTGGTAGGAAGAGATAGACAAAAACAATTAGCTTTGTAGTAAACTGAAGTTTTCTGAAAACACCCACTGCAATATGGACGCAATGTCGGTTAAAATAAGAAGCCTCTACGCGGTCTCACTCTGAAGACTAAGTGTTTTGCATGAAAGTTCACGAACAGATATGTTTGGTATAGGGAGAAGGTTATAAAGCCCTTATATTCAGGCCTATGTAATTGTGTCTGCTTTCGTTTATTTATTTATTTCAATTTTTAAACAAACCTCAAAAGATTGATCCCGATTTTAGCTAGCACTTTTTTTTAATGAACTTTTTTTATATTGATTTTTTACAACTGCAAAATATACTGCAATAAGTAAAACAGATAATAACCAAATAATATGTGAGCTGACTAAACGCCGTAAGTATAAATGACTTGATCTATATGAACTACTGCCCTCCAGCAATGGCTTTCACAATAATCTATTACAGTTGTAGACACACGATTGTGCTACAGGACAGCCGATTACATCAGCAGATGATCGTGAGGACACCGTAGTCATGGGGGGTTAGAGACAGCCTGGATTAGTGGATATGGTCGCTAGTATAGTTGGGAATGGAACTTCTAGATAACAGGATTTGGCTATCGCAGATGCGAAGGGAATTTTACGATCGCTGTTGTGTATGGTATGATTAGAGACGTAGAAGGGAGCAATGACTGTGGTGTGTAGGATTTTGGACTGTAGAGATTGATTACGATAATAGTTCCGAATGTCTGGTTGTCCCATATAGCTCGATTCCATATAGGGGCTAATAATAAATAATATAGTTGTCTTTTGTTACATAATGTAATTTGAGTAGGTTTTTTTTATTATCTGGATCAATTATTCATTTTAGTTGAGTATGGGGATTCCGAGTTAGTCGTTTATCGAGATAGTTACCAAAATAACGAACTTTTGTGTCCGTAGGAAGGAAAATATGGTGAAAATATATAGAAGGGAGGGTTTTTCGGTTTAATTTGAAAACTATGTGTTTTGATTTGTGAGCTGATTCATCTTGATTTTCCACTGTCGAAGCCAGGGTTCAAGTCTGTTGAGATGGGATTGAAGATGGCGATATACTGACGTGACGTTGTCATTATTAGGAATTACCTAGCATTTAAATCAGGAAACTTTGATAAAGAAGATAGCAAACAATTTCAATGTTTCTTTTGTTTGGCTGGGTTCTTATAAGGGACGCCACATTTTTAATTTCTTAGATTAGAAGTCATAATTTTTACATATTCTTTTTTCAGTCATTAAAATAACCAACAAAATGATGAGTCATTTTATACGTACATGTTTTATAAACTAATGCTAAGTAATATATTAAGTTGATAGTTAAAACTGTATTATTTAATTGGTTGTTTAGTTTTGTATTATCACAGTTCCATAGTTTACATTTTTAAAAATTTGCGTTGTAGCAAAAGAAAACAAATTAAAAGCAAAAAAAAAAAACAAGAAAAAATGAAAACCTGTCAGACCTTGGATAAACACAACAACGTGGTGTTCTCTCGACATTATAATGTCGTTCCATACATTTGATTTTATTATCCCTTTTGATAATAGAAGGAAGAAGGTAGCAGATTGGAGTGATTTCTCTTCAAAGTCCGTGAGAGAGGACCGTCG
This sequence comes from Triatoma infestans, assembly GCA_011037195.1. Lineage (NCBI taxonomy): Eukaryota > Metazoa > Arthropoda > Insecta > Hemiptera > Reduviidae > Triatoma > Triatoma infestans. The sequence continues at coordinate 21,141 of JAAEAF010010182.1, forward strand.
GGCTGTGTGACAACTTCATATAGCAGCCTCACTTTCTCTCATTCAGCTCTACTCTGATCACATTTTCTTCGAGTACACGATCCTCAGCATAAGACCCTGTATATATATCCCCAGCCCAATATCAGATAGTAAATTTTTGTTTTGTTTTTTTTTTTGATAATTTTTTTTTATTTTATTTTATTTAAACTTAATTATTATTATATTGTGTTTTATTACCCTGGCCAAAAGTATATTAACCTTATAAGAATAAAATTCAACAAAGTTAAATTAAAGTAAACATTTTAATAAAAGGGCAGGGTATTTTGTATTTTTATTTAGAATGTTTCAATGAAATAACGTGTTAAGTTTTATTTTTGTAGAGGTTATAGACATTTCAGTCTCTTAAATTCAATACTTAATACTTCTTTTTTGGTGGGGGGGAACAATTAGTAAATTTCAAGTGGTAGAGGTAGTAACTGGGAATATTTGGAAGATGATATTTTATTAGACAATAGTTTAAACGAGATTTAATAAATACCTCAGTGATCGGGTAGATTTAACTTACCTTCTTTCGTGCATATTCTGACTGGGTGTCTTCTTTGTCCCCTTCCCCCCATCACAAAAGAGGATTATGTGATAGGCTCACAAACTTACGTCATCTAAGACGTCACAGGAGGCATGGCAATTCCTCCTACCGCACCTGCCTCAACATTCCACTACTGGGAAGTCAAGATACTCCTATTTATGCCTAGTAGACTAAAGAAAGGGTAGTCTCGATCACTATAAACGCGAGATAGTTTTCTATTGTAAAAATATATTATTTTCAAGAAGGCAACACTAAATGAATCTAATCTGGTCTACTCTCACTCTTCCTCTGTTTAACTGTAAAGTCTTGGCAGTATCTTTGCTTTATCCACTATAATTGGTATTAAATTTTAATGCAGATAAAGGTTTTTTTTTTTAAATTTCATTTAAACCACATAATAATAAGAGCAGCACTGTATTAACTGTAAAATAACTAAAGTAGATAAGTAAATTTTATGGAAGAAAATATTATATTCGTATTGCAAAGTGGCTTCATCCAAGGCTATTAGTGAACTAACCGGCAATATACTTCTGAAAGAAGCTACAAAATAGCGAAGAAACGTCTTTTCGAAACAATAACTGGTCAATAATATAAAATAATGATGACCCTGCTGCTCAATTCAGACTTTGTCATTGTGTTTTAAATATCATTCTAAGGACCTTTTTGGGCAGTAGAATCTATACTTTTGACCAGTGTGTCGTTAGTCGATTCGAGAAAGTAAATATCTTTTGAGTACTGGTAATCAGCCTTAAAATCAATTACTACTATTGTAGAAAATTGTTGCTAGGAGAGGCTCAAACTGTAGCCGGAGTGCTGAATAAGACAATGATTTCTGGGTGGCCAATTTTTGAAATTACAGTACAATATTTATTGTTTATAATTCAAGTAGTAAATTATCTTGCAACTTTTGAAGTCGCTTAGAGACTCTTGAATTTAAACTTTAATCTGGATATACGAATTAAAACTTTAACTATATACGAATGAAAACTTATAGGCCTAGATCAATTTTTGGAAATCCTGAATAATTCAAAAACAAAGAAAACGTTCCAAGTCAAGAAAATGAACTTTCGAAACGAAGTTTAAATCTATAATGATCATTAAGTATTTATTAAGTACTCATTATTATTATTGTCTCATAAAAATACCATCGTCTAAATTTCACATGCACATCTACCCTTTAATGGCATTTAATTACCTAGAATCATATTTATTTAAAACAAATATATATATATAAGAGGCATACCAACTTTTACCAATATTCCAAACATTTACTATCAAGGATGTATATAAACCTTTATAAATACAACAGAAACATTAACAAATTTAGTAATTGGGCAATAAAATTGATTAATCTAATTTAAACTAACAACGTTTTCAAGAAACTTTTCATACGATTTTACTTAATCATTAACAATGCCAAAATATTAAACATAATAAGCTAAACTTAAGCGATGAATTTAAATTGAATTTATAGTAAAACTAGCCAGACAGAAACGTGACAGATTAAATAATATCATCCAAGCGCCTACTATTTATGAATTAAATTGATCATGGGGAGGTTAAAAATTTGTTACCCACTAATCAAATAATAGTTTTCCGCGTCAGTTAAATTGTTTAATGCCTTGTATTACATCAGATTTCATAATATCAATGATGAAATTGTTGGCAACTTTTTTTATTTTATTTTATGTTATATCAAATCAAATTTTTCTTTCATATTCATTAAGGAAATCATATATAGAGATATTAACTTTCTTTTTGTCGCAATTAAGCAATTGTTGTGGAAAGTTTCGTTTTCGTCTCAGTTGGCATTTTTTTTTTTTTTTTAATTTTTCTTCGGAATGGTTCTGGAAAAGCGGGAACAATGATTCTGCTTAACAAAGTGAATGCTCTGGTCTTTATTGGGGCGTTCTGGGTTTTCAGTGTTGGTGATACAAAATTTGTATAAAACATTTCCAAATTTAGCGAACCTTAAAATCGAACTTTCCTTTCATAACAGATTTGGACCTTTATCAACGAAACTGGAGTTTTTGTAAGAGTAATACTGAATGACGGTTTCAACGTGCATATAGTATCGCCTTCAACAAGCAGCCTATCTTCTGTTGGAAAGTCCGTCTTGAAAAAGAATATATTTTCGCTATATTGTTTTTGCCTTGAGGAATAAATTCTTAGTGAAACAAGCCCTGATCATCAAAAAACACCTCGAAATCACTTTCTCCCGGCTTCTGTCCAAGCGAAATTTTTCCTTCCTTAGTGATGTTGTTTTCGATTTACATTCAGTTTTCGATTTACACTGACGTTTCACCTGAGGGTCGTAAAGAATGCACCATGTCTCATCACCTCAGAGAAGCTGACATCTGCATCAGCCCTGTCAATCAAATCCCTGGGACATGATCACTCTCATGTCTTTTTGCTCAGGGAATAACATTTACGGAACTATGTGCAAGCAAACAAGATACATGTTCAATTCATCATAAATAATGCTATGAACACTTCCATGTGAAATGCTAAGTTCAGTGGCAACAGTGTCAATGGTTGTTCGCCTATCCGTACGCACAAGTTGTCGAAGGCACTTGACATTCTCATCTGTGGTAGAAGAGGAAGGGGGTCCACTCCGAAGATCATCTTCAATGCTTGTGTCACTCGTACACAGTCGTTTTCTTCATCGCATCGTTTCCGTATGTTTTTCTCAGCATTTCAAGGGTCTCTATAGGTTATTTTTTCCAGCAACACGCGTAATTTGATATTGGTAGGCAGCTCTGATGACTATATTTTAAAATCCGACGAACAAAAAAAAAATCTATCTAAAACAACGTGTACCACACGCCGAAAATCACTTGACTGCCCACGAACAGCACAGCGCCTTCCGTAGCAGCGATGCCAACCTTACAAACAGAAATTTACCCTCCAGCAAACATCTGCTTGACTGTTTGCGACCATTCCGGGAACTTTTTGGCCCTACCTCGTATGTAGGCTTTTGAAGCCTACAAAGAGTTTGATTAAAAAACGCTAACTGAGCTGAGAGTTCATAGCATAGAATTTATTGAGTTCAAGAGTTCGATGATAGAGAACTGCACAATCTACCACTATTTCTGCATACCATAAATAAATTTTACAGAAAAAAAAAATGGCTCCTAAAATAAATATGATAAGAATTTATTATTTTTATGAATAACTGAATATTCAGTTCGCAGAGATTGATGAAATTTAAAAAAGTACGAATGCTATGTTAAATTAAAAATTTAACTTTCGCTTGCTATTATTTATTTTTTATTTATATGAAAATTGGGGGGGGGGGATGAATATTTCATATCGATAGTTACTAAACTTTAATGCTTCTACTAACATTTTAAGCTTCTAATTCATCCTTGAACTAAAACGATTAGATATCGATTGTAAATAAAAAGAATGCCTCGTTATATATTATATATATATATGTATATAAATGTATTTTTTCAACGTTGAACACGTTGCATTTTTTTCAACGTTGAAATTTGCATTTCCTAAATAATGTATTAAAAATTTATACATACATTTTTGTAAACTTAAATATATTATAGTATGATCTTGTTTACCTCAAAAGTTTAACATGGTTAAGATCAAATAGGTAATAATAATAATAATAAAAAAAAACAGAATAAATTTACAGGAAGGAAATAAGGTGAGGAGGAGAGAGGATCCTCAGATATCATTGTTTATTAAAATTATTTTCAACAAGACTTAAAAAAAAAAAAGTTTAACGTAATTAAGTAGGCTTTTAAAGAAAATAAAGAAGATAAAAAAAACCTTTGCCCCATAAAGAGTCACGGCTTGCCAGATGACAATTTTTATTGGGAGGGAACATGTCGGTAAGTACGCCATGCGTTCCAGACCATCGTTTAATTCTGGGGGCTTTCGCTACCTAAGTTCTTTACTAAATTGTAGCTCCTCAACTTTTCTTCACTCTTGATGGATCGGAACAATAGACTTCTGCCTTTCACGGAAATCGAACCCTGAATTCTTTCACCAAAAAAAGGCATGTGCGTAAACCATTTCAGACCAACATCTGAAGGTGAAAAAAGTGATACAGATATCAATGTGAAAATATTCTTTTCTTTTTTTTAAATTAAGAGCAGAATAATTTTTAAAATGTTAATAGATCAAATATCACATTTTTTAAATCAATAAAAAAGGTTTACCTTTTACTAATAAACTGAAAGATTCTATTAAATGTCTCTTAGCAATAAATTGATGCAATTAATATATTGAATTAAAGAGTTATTATTATTTTTTTATGATCAATAAAAAATACTCTTCATGTGATGAATATCATTAAATAAAATACAATTTAGATTTAATTAAAAAAAATAATTCATTTGAATTTCATAAAATTATTAAAATAAAAATTATCTTAAAAAAATTAAATGAGTGGCACATTAAAGAAAATATAGAAATTCAACAAACTGGTATTTTAAAATTTATAAAAAAAAAAAAAAAAAAAACCGGAACGGAAACACTCAGGAAGTAGAACACCAAGCAGCGGCTTATATCTATCCCCAATAAAAGTTCAAATAATACTTTAAGAGTTTAGCATGTTAAAGATCCTTTCAGAACGCCATAAAATTAATATTTCCATAAAAGTCATATTTGTGGCAATTAGGCATTCCCGTTTAAAAAAAAAGAAAGAAAGTATAAAAGTTAATACTTTTTTTGAGAAAACCTAACAAAATTTAAACAAACTACTTTCCCATATGCACATACCAGAATATTATAAAAGTGATTCTATTGGCCGTGGATTTATTGAAATAAAGGGAAAGATTACTACTGCCAGCTCTACCCGGAATTCCCCCTCATTCATAAAAAATTTCCTGCATTTTAGCTGTTTTATTTTTTTTGTCACACCAAACACGCACGATGAGCTTTCCCAACCTAATACGGCCAGCGCCCGGCTCTAGAGGCGGCCAACCCGGACATTTGTCCGGTCTGCCAAAATTTACGGGCGCCATTTTGCCATTTTGGTGGTGAGTGTGAGAAAAATATTGATGTGTTAAATACTTAATTAATAGAAAATTTCACATATCGATTTTTTTTTAGTTCGCTAAAAATTTACAGTGCGTAGCGTATTTATATTGTTTATGATTAAAAGCTAAAAATATTTACACTATTATTGAAAAATTAACGCAGAATTTTTAAAGGACCGATGCTTGAACTTGTTTTAACATGCATATACTTTTCTGAACAGAATAGTATTACCAGCTTGTGTTTGAACATGCAGAGACTTGCTTAAAAAAATATATATATATTCTTAAGGGGCGGCAATTTGTCTTTTTGCCCGGGGCGCTGATATGGCGTAACAGCCCATGAAGGGTCAAGGAAGGCCAGACGGCGATTTTTATTGGGGGGGGGGATGTGTGGTAACTACCCGCAGTTCCCTCACCATTTAGTGCCGGCCTTCGCTACCTACCTAGGTGCGCTACCAACTATAGTATCCCATTTTTTCTCACCGACTTCGCCCTCACGGGAATCAAACCCTGAATTCTCGCACCAAAGGCGATTGCGCTGGCCAATAGACCGTTTTGAGCGTGGCGTGAGGACACGTTTTGAGCTTCCCCAAAACGTTCTAAAAATCAACTTTTCTTGAAAAAAATATTATGGTTCTTTAAAAGTTGATAAGTACGTAGTATGACAAGTTTAACGAATCACTGGGAGTCAGTTCCGTGAAGTTGGTAAAAAAAAATACACATTCAACAAGATGCACTTTAGCATCATCACTACCATTTTGTGGTCCTGAAGAACCAGCCCTTGCCGTCACAAAGAAGTTTCGTGATAAACAGATTAGACTTTGAGAGATGAGAGTCTTGGAGAAACGCTGGGAGGACACGCAGGGGTGCCTCCAAGCTAAAAGATTTATGAAAGCAAGTAAGCAGGGAACTTCGGAGTATCTCCTGACCCTCAGTAGGACAGGTCTGAGGACCTTGGTGGGGGGACCTTGGGGGGGGACACTTGGGTGTCCAGTCACTTGTTTAACACAGGGAGGACGCCTAGTCCCATTTGACAGAACTGCGACGACGGAGTCAGGGAAACGGTGTACCACTACTTATGTCAGTGTCTCCGTTTCGCTGGTACTAGGTTTCGCGTATTTGGGAGGGCACCACTTTCGCAGGATTGCCTGGGCGAATTAGAGTTAAGGGATATCTTGGGATATTGCAGACTAACCGGTAAGCTACCGAGGGAGATTAATTAAGGGAATATGGGAGGTATCAGGGGGATAAAAGGCACATGGGCTTCGGTCCCACGCCATTAGGCACCCGGAATAATAATAATAAAGATGCACTTCCGATTTTTATGAATAATTTTCATTGAAATCATAGTGTCAAATGCGAGAGTCGAATTTGAGAAAGTCGTATGAGTGTTTCTCACCAGATTTTTTTTCTTATTCCAGATCTTCAAAAGATGTATATTTGATAATAATGTATTTTGAAACATTTGAAACAACGGTATACTTCATTAACCGAAGAAATTTTATGAATAATACTGCCTAGTATAACAATTTCAAATAAAAAAAAATTATATATACCAATACTTGTTAAAATAGAGACGTGTACACACCATTATAAGTATGATTAAACGTAAATTTTTCAAAAATTAAAAACAAATTATTAAGATATAATATACACAACATATTGATATAAAAATAAATTCTCCGCGTTAAAACATTTGGACGTGATTCATCATTCTTACGCTAGATGGCAGTGGCAAAGTCGCATTCACCCTCTTTCATACTTCAACCAATCCAACAACTGTTTTTCCTTGATTCTATTTCTCACTTAGCTGCTAAAGTAGTTAGTAAATAAAATATCTTCCAACATCTTTAAATAACTTGTTTTTCATATACAGAATTACAGAGCAGTTTTTTGATACTAATAATAACAAATTACAAAACTAAAGAAATAGCAAGTGATATTGCATATTTATTTAAATGCAATTTATTTGGTTCTCAAATAGTTGGTAATGTGGAAATATTACGATTGTTTCAAAACTTTTTAAAAGTGAGTCATCACCGGAAATACATGTTTTCAGGTACCTTCGAGGCCCAAAAAAAAAAATATATATGTTTTTAACAAATAGTCTTAATGTGAACAAAATTCGAGTATCTCCAAAATGAAAAATCAAATTTGCTATATCGTTTAGATACTTTAGAATTAGATACCGTTTAGACACGAAAGTTTCGGCAAACATCCACTGGAACCGGAAGTACAACTTTACTGAATGATTTTTTTCCCCACTTTTTCGCAATTTTCTCTGGAAAATAGATCCGATGATTTTCTTTAAACTTCGTATAGTATTGAAAATGTCGCTGGGTCCGCAATGCTGGATAACATCCGGTATTTTATCCGTCATAGCAAGCATATTGGTTTTGTTCCTGACCGGTTTCGGATATTCATCCATCGTCAGAGCAAATTCACCAAGTTCGTGTAGAGGGTTCACTTCAACGAAATGTTTTTGTTGACACACACTTGTTGGTTGTATATATGTGGGAAGGTTATAAGGTTATGTCATAACATAAGGTTATGACATAAGTCATAGGTCATATGACATAACCTTATAAGGTTCATTACCTTATAAGGATTTCAACTACATCAACCTCGCACTGAGGGTCATTTATTCAAGAAGAAAGACGAGTTTATGACAAAAGAATGATGCCTGCTTTCCTAATATAGGGAAATTATACCATATCCGTCTTAAAGTATATTTGTTGCACCATTAGATTTCATTTTGTCTGTTCACTTAAGGAGTCACATAAGTCATAGGTCATATGACATAACCTTATATAACCTTCCCACATATATACAAACCAACAAGCGTGAGTCTACAGAAACATTTCGTTGAAGTGAACTCTCTACACCAACTTGGTGAATTTGCTCTGACGATGGATGAATATCCGAAACCGGTCAGGCACAAAACCAATATGCATGCTTCGTATACTATCATCACACAAAAACCTATTCCTATAATTTGAAACCTTTTCGCGCGATTTTTATTTTTGTTAATCTGGGGGTAACTTTGAGCTTTCCTCGTAAAGTACTATTTCAAACCTATGTATGGTAGTTACACTTATTTAAACATTAATATACATTAGACGCATTACTATAATTCCAAATTTGCAGAAAAGAGGTTACCCAGTAGTGTAACTTTAATAAATAGGTTTTTCAGTTTTTTTGGGGGGAATTATCTCGGCGATAACGATTTCCTTTAAACCTAAAATGCTAACTGCTAACAGATATAAACCTATCAGTTTTGTTTGAAATATTTTTCGCACTCCAAAAAATAAAAATGCATTTTTGATAGTTTTGCGGAATTTTTGGCATCAATTTCAAACATATTATGGGGGTCGGTTAAATGTTATTGGCACATTCTTCACGTCTCTGACCTATTTGGGTTGGTAGACGTTATTACTTGTTTCCCCACCACGTCACTATATTTATGCTCAGAACAAATGAGTAAAATTTAAAAAAAAAAAAAAAATCATATTAACAAGAGTAAAACCTACTCGGCCGAATGTTTCTAACCAGATGCGTTTTTTTAAATAAAGAAAAAGTCTTTTTTTTTTTAAACCAGTTTTAACTGTTAAATTTTGTTATCAACTTAAATTGGAAATAAAAAAATACGTAGATAATATAAAACCAAATTTAATTTTAATTTTCCATAATGAAGGTATAGTCTGAATAGTGAATCGTATTAGTCAATTAAAATTATTACAATTGAATAATGAATTTTTAGACAGGCAGGCAAATGATATTTGTAAATGGAAGAATAAGTTAATTAGGGAGTTAATGTAATTTTCCTTTCGTTAAATGATGCTACCGGAAATTGAAAAAACAAATATATATAAAATTTATAATGTTTTGCATTATCGTAATAACGAGTAATATTCTTAGAATTTTAAATGGCTTAGCATTTCCCTAATTGAGTTATTAAAATTTCAAATATAATCCCAACAAGTAAAAACTGATAATTTAGAATTAGTTTATTTATTAGATTATTACTTTTCAATTTATCCATTACTATTTCATTTTTAAACAAATTAGCGATCTGACAAAAGATACGATCTGACGCCCCCTTTTGCCTTGATTACTGTAGTAAAACTTTCCGTGACATTCTATTGAGAAGTGTGTTCCAAGATTTTAAGGGCGAATTCGCCACGAATCGAGTCTACATAATAAACTCTCGATTTTACTACACAAGATTGTGGTGGCATTATCCACGACAGGAAACCATCTGAAATTTATTCTCGAATGCTTTGTTAAGTTACGAGAATAGTGCCAACAGCTACAAGATGAATGAATCAATTAAATTAAATTAATGAATGAACAAAATGTATCTGATTCGTAATTTGAGAAATGACCAATCGATATTTCAACTACATCAACCTCGCATTGAGAAGAAAGACGAGTTTATGACAAAAGAATGATGCCTGCTTTCCTAATATAGGGAAATTCTGCCATATCCGTCTTAAAGTATGTTTGTTGCACCATCAGATTTCTTTTTGTCTGTTCTCTTAAGGAGTCACTATATATATATATAGTTTGACAAGTTTCACAGCAAAGAAAACGTGAAAATAAACGTGCAAAACTGGTTCACATACTTCTAAGGCCAAGAATTTTTTTTTTTGCTGTCGCCATAAAAATAACCTAGTTGAGAGATGGGATAAATTATAAGAAAAAGGATTAAATCGAAAAATTAATATAAATTGTGTTATTTAATACATCACAATAATACTACAAACTCATTGTCTATTTCATCAGAGGTATTTTCCGTGATAAAGCCTGCTTCTTTTTGTGGTCATCAAACGGTTTCGAGCGTTCGCCCATCATCAGGATGTTTTTGTCAAACAATGTATCTAATAACATAGACTTGCACAGAACAAATACAGTTAATACACTCGAAATACAGTTGAGTGTATCAATTTATTTGCTCTGTGCAAGTCTATGTTATTACACTGTTTGACAAAAATATCCTGATGATGGGCGAACGCCCGAAACCGGTTGATGACCACAAAAAAGAAGCAGGCTATCACGAAAAATATCTCTGATGCTTTCCAGCTTTGCGGAAAGCAACAGCAATTTCTCTATTTACCAACTCAATGACCCTCATATTGTCTTCAATTTACTGATAAAGATTTTCCAGTCAAAAAAGTCTAATTTCTTACTAATAAAGTTGTCTAAACTTCGAAGAACTTATACTATATTGTCCGTTCGGTTTTTGGGACTCATATTTTCCTTTGAAAATTTTAGTTTTGGGTGTATTATGAAAAGAAAATATCTCATAAAGCTGTATGAGAAAAAAAAAAAAAATATATAGTATGTATTAAATTCAATGTGCCACTCAATCATTAATTCCTCATTAAATTAATTCATATATTAACTAAATATAAATTTGAAAGCCACTATTAAAAATTGGGAGATAAAATGTACCCTTTTTTTATTTTTGAAGAATGTACAACAACTAGCATTCAAAGGCAGAATTTACGTGTATAAACAATAAAACGGTTAACTATCAAAGCAATAAATGATATCACAAACAATTTCGCAAATTACTGTCCTCCCTTCCCCTCTAGAATTCTATATTTTTATATAAATTATTCATTGCAGATTTCTATTAGACTGATTGAAATTTTCTATAAGTACTAGAGAAGTATTATCGATTAATATCTGAGGGGGTTAAAAAGTAGAGAGGGCTCTTATTTGAGAGTTAGGATTCAAGGAGAAGTCCGTACAGAGGAGGCACAGAATACTGGGGGGAATGGGGATGCTCTTTGCTGGAATGGTAGAAAGGATCAACATAGACAGAGGGTTACGGACTTTTTTAAGAAAAGTTCCCTACTAAAACTTTTTTATTTTTATTTTTATATTTTAAAAATGTAAAAGAAACTTACCCGTACTGGGTTTGCAAAACTGTCGGGTAACCAGCCGCCCTTAGACCTTGAAATGTCAGACCTGTAACATCAACAGCCACAAATAACATTAGATATACAAATATTTCTATTTAACAAATCATACGTTACTAATATAATTAGATAACTAAATTATTTATTTGAAGTGAGAGAAGTAGGATTTTTTACACACACACAAGTTCAGAGTTGTAAAAAATGCTTCTCAAACGTGTTAAATATTAGATATTTTTCTCTGCAATCCTAATGCATTGATTCTTCATTATATGAAGATAAAAAAATAAGAAAAGGATCGGGTTAATTAGAGTTGAATAATGTCACTTTTCACACACTAGTGAGAGAAAGTAGTGTATAGCTCACTAGTGTGTGAAAGTTGAACTTTCATCACTAAATTTAGTGTTATTATGTCACATTATTCAACGATTGCAGAAACAAATTTTTTATAGACATTTACTACATTCTCTTATTGTTGTTCCAGAGAAAATCGCTGGAAATTAGAATTTGATATTATGACTTTTGAGTGTCATCACCAATGATTGACATTGGACAGAAAGTTATATCAAAATTCCTCAATTAATTGCGAGTTAATTTAACCACTTTAGTGATATATTTTACAGATTTCTTTTTTTTTTTTGTGATTTTTTTGGAATACGACCTACAAAGATTTTATTACTTTCTCTTAAGAGAAAACTTAAGTAGGAGGAAATATTGCGACCGTGATCAACGGTTCTATCAACTATTTAATTAATAGAGTCTTTCAAAGTATTACTGTGCAAATTCCTAGTTAGAGATAAAAATAGGTTAACCGAGAAATAGGCAACATTATAGAATAAGTTTCTACGATTTTTTTTTTTTTTTTTGAATTTTCTCATAAACAGCTCTATGGATTTTTTTTACACTTGGAAAATTGGAAATCTAATTTTAGGTGGATTCTTATGGAAGCTGAGACTTGTATATATGTTGTCTGTAACGAGAGAACACTGTCCGAAGGGTGGCAGTGCACTGAGAAGGCTCCGGGCGCCAATGACCATAGATGATGTTGACGCGCCTTAAATTAAAAAAACAAAATTGTGTGAAATGTACACGAATTCCTCACCGTCATGTAAGGGCAACTTACAGGTTTAGTAAATATTAAAAGTTAAAAAAAAAAACAACAAAATTTGTCATCCATAAAAATATATTTCTGGTGGTAATTCAATTTCTAAAATGTGACAGGTTTACAATATTTTCTCTTACAGTAGTAAGAGAAAGTAAAAATTATAAGAATGAAGAAAATTTTTCAATTATTATTTTCATTATTACAGTGAGGTGTTCCAAACCAGATCTCTTTTTATTGTTTCCCATTCAACTATCATTCTAAAGGCGCTTTATAAAGTCGTATGCTACCTCTCAGAATCAGATACTCATATTGCGTTTTGAATATAAACAAAACTATTTAAAACAAAAACAAAAAACGGTTATTTTTTTGGTAATATTTTAAGATAAATAAAATAAAGAGCCAAGATAATTAATTTTAATCTATGGATATACGCCATTGGAATTTTTTAGAAGCCACTAACATTCCCAACCAATAAAACGATTTAGGAAAAAAGCCAACACTTCCGCATCTTTTAATGTAAACCACATAAACATAGTTAATTACTTTTTTTCCTTCTAATTTTTCAAAAGAATAATAAATTCATCTTCGCAGAATATGTTTAAAAAATATTAATTAATTTTTTACCTTCTTTCACTATTTATGTAAACATGTAAATGGTTTTACTTATTTATAGATAACGGCCGGCCATTCATGCTCTCTAAAACTGCAAAGTTCATTAGATACATATTTTTCCCAATTTCTGTTGTTTGCTGTTTTTACTTCCTTCTTACTTCCTAGTAGGGCGGAAGTATTGCGATCGTGACAAATTTTCGAAATTCAGTTTTCAACCGGAAATACCCGGAGTGGAAAAAATTGTCTTTGTGTGAACAAAATATCTGAAAAAACTAAAAAAAAAAAAAAAAAAAATAGCAGGACTTGATATTCCGTCTTGGTATTATCATACTTACCGGAATTTGATACATTAGCTTTCGGGTAAAATATAACCACCGGAAGTGTGCGCCTTTATTGAATGTGTTTTTTTTTTTTGTATACGACGTAAACACATAATACCGCAGTTTTATTTGAAACATTTTCCCGGGAAAACTGATTTTTTTTTAGGATGTTCTTGGGTAATTTGTACATTAAGCTTTCCTCTAAAGTACCACCTAAATACATGGTTCTATTACTATTGAATATGAGATTCATTAGAAGCATTAGAATTGCACAATTGATGAAAATCGGTTCACTGAAAAGATTTTCTTTTAGATTTTGGAATTTTTTTTTCGAAAACGTTTATAACGATTTTTCTTTAAACTTGGAATAGTAACTGAATACATATAAACGTATCCATTTTTATTCGTTAACATTTTTCCCCCCCCAAAAACATGGATTTGAGGATAGTTGTACGAAATTTGTGGCATTATTATTATTATTATTAACAACCGCGGGTGGGCTATACCAAGAGAGGCTTATTGTGCCATACCCGGTAGTTTCTAGTAGGTGAATCCTTCCCTCCTAAGGAGTTTCAAGGCTTTCACCACCACATCATTTTGCGCTACTATCTCCTCAGGCCACAACGTACCAAAGGTTTCGTAGCACAATCTAGTTATTGCAACGCAATCAAAGAGCAGGTGGAGGGGCCATATCCTCCTCCTGACATAATCTGCAAGGGTTCCGCGCTTACTAGCCCTACCTTGTGCAGATGCTTCCTAAAGCTACCATGACCCGTAAATAACCCTGTCACCAGAGAAATATGGTTCCTACTCAGGCTAAGAGTCATATTGGTCCTTCTTTTACACAATCCTGGCATCATACTTTTACTGTGTATGGCACCTGGGATCCTCCTCCAGAGCTCCTCATGCTTACTGCGAAACCAATCTCTGATCGCTGCACGAATCGCTCCGCTAGTTATCCCCAAGACAGGATCTGGACCAATGAACGGAGTATTTGGCTGTCTCATTACCCTCATTTGTGGCATTAAATTTTAAATGTTATATGGAATTAGCTGAATGTTCTTCTGAATTGGCGCGATCTTCTGAACTACAATGTAATTACTTTTCTTCCTGCCTGGATTGGTAGAATGTTAATTACCCCCACCCCCTGACAAGTAACAGTTTATTTTAGAGTGGGAAAAAAGTTTTTGTGCATGTTTGAACAAAATATCTCTCTCTCAAAAAAAAAACAAACCTGAAAATGTCGTTTTTACAGATTTTTTTCTTAATAGTTTTTATTGCATTTTCTCGAAAGTAAAAACTGGAACGATTTCTAAACATCATATACGGGAGTACATTTATACGTCATATTTATTTACAATATTCCAAGAAAAATGACTTTATGGGGTTTCAGACTTCGCTTTAAATATAATTAAAAAAAAAAATGGTTCAGACTTCGCTTTAAATATAATTCAAAGAAAATGGATTTAAGCAAAATTGGTCAGAAAAGGTTGTTTCAGTTTTTTCGTGATTTTTTTTTTCGAAGAAGGAGCTTTCTCGAAGAAGTGTTATCAAAACTTGATATATTTATATTTTGCATGAATATACTTATTATTATTATTTTTTTTAATCTTTCCGGAACAAAATGGATTTTTGGGTATTCCAGGGGAGCCGAGACTCCAGGCTTCTATCTTTATGCGGATGAGATACAATTACAGTTCTACCACCTAGTGAGCGTTAAGGAAACTAAAAATTCGTACTAAGAAAATTTAATAATCATAAGTTGAGAATTTCAATCGCCCGGAGATATACTCTCGATGCGTCTACATAAAACAACACTAATAAGTTTAAGTCTCCTTAATTTCGTTTCACTCTCTACAAAAGAAAAAAAAGCAGGTAATACAGTTGAATTTGTTCAACTAACTCAACATTCCAGTCACATCTGAAAATAACTGGAATTTCTATGTCAATATCTACCATATCAGTTTTTATTTACCCACTCATTACTCCCTAAATGGATCACATAACCTTCCTTGAAGTGTGTAACCTTCTCAGGCTATTTTTGTTTTATTAACTCATATCCTTTTAAATATAGATTTCTTTTAAAAAATCAATCATAAAATAATAATTATAACTTTTTCTTACTGTTTAAAACAAAATTATTCCGCATTTCTTATGGGGGGTGGGGGAGAAAAAAAGAGGAAGACTTTTAGGAGAAATGGGAGAAATGCCAGAAATCCTTTAGGTTAAATACCAAACTACAATGTTGACCATATCAGTTGTTAGTTGTTAACAACAATAAACAGAAAATAAAAAGACTATCTTAATTTTAAAAGAGTTTTATCATTTTAATAAAAATACATCAGTCTATTATTACAAAAGTATAATGTTGAACTTAATAGTAAAAGTTTAATTTTATAGTTTGACCAATAGTATTTTCTTCTGGACAATAATCCTTCGGACGTCATAACGATAAAATACGCATGATAAAAGTTTTTATTTTCTTTTAGGTACTTATTATTTACCTTATTTTTTCAAGGAAACGCTTGTTGTTTTTCTTAATTTTTTTTTTACTTTTTAGATTATGTAATATATTACATGAGTTTATATTTAAATGTTCTTGAATATAGTTGTTTACCGAGAAAATACATATTGTTCCGCATTTAGTATTCCTTCTGAATTTGTTAGTTTTGTTTATCAAAACAGCACAGAAATAATAGAGAAAAAAAACACTCATTATGGATGTAAGTGTACGTATGATTTGGACACTTCTTACAATTAAGTTTGACATGTGATAGGCAATAGGAACATGTCTTCTAGCTCTGGGCTACTATCATTTTGTGGCGAATGTACGAGCTTTGATTCCTATAATATTGGGACATCGAAATTTGGCGAATTTTTAAACGGAGGATTTTCTCACAACATAAAAATAAGAAAGAAAGAAAGATAAGTTTATTATGCCCTGGGACCTATGTCCGTTAAAAGCAAAAAAGAAATTTACTCTCAAAATTGTTTGTAGTTTGAACAAGTGATACATAAAATTGCCAGTAAAATACCTTCTGCGGTACTCAACATTAAGCCAGTTTAAACTGTGATAATATGGAGTTATGTGGCCATCTTTTCTAATATTTAATATAAACCGGATGCAGGAGTTAAATGATCGTTGTAATTTTAAATTCAGTTCAGTATGGCCGATGGCGAAAGCTAATGCCAAAAAAAAAAAAAATCAGTTCAGAGGTTAGATCATTATAAACTATGCAACAATAATCAAAATAAGGAAATATTAATGTACTAATGAGCTGTTTATGGAGAGATATAGGTAGCATGTTTTTATGGCGTTCCAACTGACACAATGATTTATGAACACTTTTGCAAATATTGCTAACATGGCTTTTCCAAAGACAAGGTATTAGAAATTGTCAATCCTAAACATTTTGCATAAGGTATAATTACATTATTCACATTAGTTTATGGGATTAAGTCCAAATTAATTACACCTATATATCTATTACTCCCAATAATCCATTGCATTAGTTTTAGAAATATTAAATGAAATAAAATTTAGACATTGTCCAACTAAGGATAGACTTAACTCTGGCAATACCAGATTCCAATTCACAGGGCAGATAGTGTAAGTGTATTTGTAATTTATCCGCATAAAGCATATGTTTATAGTATTTTATTACACTAGGCAGATCATTAATGTATAAACAGAATAAAAGAGGCCCTAAAACACAGCCCTGTGGTACTCCAGAATTAATTGACTCCCAAAAAGATCTTTCCTCTTTGCTACCAATCACTATCTGCCTTCGACTGTAAAGATTGAATGAAACCATGACAAAACAGAATCCGAGAAATTTAATCATTTTAATTTATGAAGTAGAAGTGAATGACAGACCGATCAAAGGCCTTTGAGAAATCAAAAAGTACTAGTCACCATCCTTTGGTCAATAGCCAAACGAATATCATCTATTATTTTCAGCAGAACAGTTTGTGTACTGTGACCTTCCTTGTGAGAAAGTCTGATTCTGCATCGTATAGAGAGAATTTCATCTGCATAGTATATGTGTATAGATATTTCTACTAAAATGTACAATACGAAATTGTTAGTAAAAGGCAGAGTATGGAAATGTCAAATAGATCAACAGTTTCCACACATTCATGGAAGAAATAAATTTTCAATTTTTCTAAATCAGTCAAGGGAATAAAGCTTGTAATCGAAGGCAATTTATTAGTTGCATACACACTTTTTGAAGGCCGTATGTCTAACTGATTAGAATGAATCAAGTGTCTCAACATTTTATTTTACTTCCTTTGGACTTTAAAGATTCTAAGAAAAATCTGTTAAAATCGTAACAATTAGAAAACATTTATAAAAAAATAATTCCAAACATCCAAAACAGCAACTATTGAATGGTGTTAACTGTTAAATGTGAGAGGTGGAAGTATTAGACAGAAATGTTAACCTCATATTATGTTCCACCAATAATAAAACTATGAGAGATGAAGATGAAACGGAATGACAAATTTAGAGGCTGTGAATAAAAAGCGATAAGAACATAGTAAAGTGTTACAATGTATGTTATAAAACTTGAATGATTGGATTAAAGTAATAAAATATATATATAATAATTAAGTCTTAGAAAATAATTATTCTCTGAAGCATAAATCAAAGAAATCTTACAGGTTATATTTCTTAACGTGTTAAGATAAAACTATTAATAAAGGAAATAAAAGTGAAGAGGAAGTAAGAATAAAAATAAAAATAAAAACAAAACAAAAAGAAACTAAAATGATGGAGCAGTTAATTCATGTTGACATGTTCCAATTGAGTAACAACATAGACCAAGCGGTATATATCACACACCAACTAGTATTGTGTGTGTGTTCTTATTATCAGGGTTACCAGCCTTTAAGGAAGTAAGAAATTATCGTGTTGTTGTTCTTGTAATACTTACTGTTTATAATATATATATATATATAAGAACTGTGAAACTGTTTAAGGGAGTTTTTTAAACACTTGTTGGTTTTTGGTATTAAACTGTTTTCTACAACCCTCTGGTATAATGTTGGAAGTTTATTGTCTTGTAACACGTAAAGCAGAAGATGTATACGATTACAAAAGGACAAACTTGCTTATTTCCGTCACTGTTTTAGTTCCGTTTAGGACTGTTACAGCGCTTTTTTTTACTTTCTCTTTGAATTTACATCAGGATTAAGAAAACTGAGAATTCCTGAACAATAAAACCAAAATTATTTTTTACGAAGTTCTTGAGAACAAAATTTCTCAACAACAAAAACTTGAAGGAAGCTTAAACTTAGTATTCCGTTTAATTATTATCATTGCATCTGAACGTTTCAGGAACAAAGGTTTCCGGTCAGAATACATTAACCGGAAATATGACTTCATTGGATGCTTTTGATTTTTTTTTTAAGTTCATTCACTACACCTACACCTACAAATGCCTATCACTTTTATTTGATAAGCTTTTCGAGAAATTGATTTTATGTGGAATTTATCGGGTTGTTTTTCTCTTAAGTACCACATCAGTAGGATATATGGTCTTAGATTATTTGCGGAATTTGTGACTTTTAATTTCAAAAGTTATATGAGTATGTTTGGTTCAGTATTATTTTGGAGCTCTCTACTGGAATACAATGAAGTCACTTGCAGGACAAGAACCTGTATGGGTGGTACTTGCCCCCTACCGCGAATAATATCTCTATTTTTAATGTAAGGGTGAAGGAAATTGGAAATTAAAAGAAATTATATTGTATTAACAGCGAATTAGAGAATTATTATTATTATTTGTTTGTGGGTAGGGACCAAAACCTACGTTAATCCAAAGCCCCACTGGCAATACATATAGCTATCCCCCCAAAAAACAACAAATATCCAGACTCGGGTCTAACCCATTTAAGATTCACCGCAGTGCGAACAAATCGGACAATAAGCTTAAAGGGAAACAGTCTTTTCTACAGACATTCTGTTCCGACCAAAGGTCCTGAACCTAATTTCCTCACAACCCAAGCAATCTGTCATAAGATGGATGGGTGTTTCCTCCTATACAAAAGCGGGGCCGGCATGAGCCCCGCCCCGTAAGGACCTGAGAGAGTTCCGTGAAAGACATAGCACATCTCACTAATACCCCTGTCCGGACCTCCAAGAGCATCTTAGGATGCCGACTTTGCTTATCCATGAGGGATAAATGCTGTGAAGTTATCCATGACTGGAAGCTAGACAGATATATACCTAAAGACACGCCAACAGCAGGCTCGGGACCAATGAAAGGGAGAGAGGCGCCTAATTGGCAAACTTATCTACCTCCTCATTCCCAAAAATTCCCATATCACCTGGTACCCAGCTATTCGAGTCTTTTCAAACATACCAGCACCAATCTGGAAGTGAAGACACATTGAACTCAGCGCGTTCACCGCAGATTGACTGACCGAACAGATACAAACACCTTTTAGTTAGACAAAATAGTGTGAATATTTTACAACCCAGATTTTTTTAAAATTTCAGACCCTGAATTCAATATTATTTGGTAACTATGATCCCTTAATTTTAAAGAGGGTCCATAACCAATACTCACAGTTAAAACTATATATCACACATGACATTATGTCAACTTTGTGTTGCCAAAATGTTATTTTTGTATACAATGATATATCTGCCAAATCTAGGCACAGGTACGTTCACCTTATTCCTTTGTAAGGCCTAAATTTATTTATTTATTTTTTTACTTCATCTTACTCCTAATAAGAGGAAGTACTGTAATCGTGTCAAATTTTCGATACCGAGTTTTCACCGGAAATATCCGTTTTGAGGTCCCCTGAGTCGAAAGAAGTAGTTTTTAGCAAATGGTCTGCGTGTGTGTGTGTGAGTGTGGTATGTAAATAGCATAGCAAAAACGAAAAATCATAGAGAGTTCAAACTTGATATTCTCTTTGGATAACAGTATGGGATCCGATAGTACTCTATCTATCAAAATTCCTCAACAGGAAGTGCCACTTTACTAAATTTTTTTTTTCAGTTTTTTTTTTTTTTTGTTTTATCCAAAACAGGTCCAACGATTTTCTTTGAAGTTGATACATCAATTACACATACAATAGTTACCAACTTTATTTGAAACATTTCACAGAAAAAATTCATTCGAGGGCATTTTTAGGGGAGGGGTGGGGTTATGGTTTCCTTTAAAGTGCTATTTCAGTTTATTCCACAATTCTTCATCTAAATAATATTAATTAGAATTAAATATATTGTGGAAATCCCGAGTATGAAGAAAATCGGATGACCGGAAGTGCGCTTTACTGGAAATAGCTTGTTTTCTGCTATTTTCTCTAATACGGATAGAATGATTTTCTTTAAACTTTTAACATTAACTACATAAAGAGCTATAACTTTTATTTGAATCATTTCTCCGGGAAAATTCATTTAGGGAAACTTTTGGGTGAGGAGTAGGGTTATGTTTTCCCTGTAATGTGGTATTTCAGTTCAACAATTTGCTATACAATTCTGTCAAGTTAATAATATTAATTATCAGAAGATTTTCTTTGTTGGCCGTTAGTTGTAATATGAAAACAAGAATTAGTTGGCTTCTCGACTAATTCAAGGTAAAAAACAAAAACCAAAAAAGTAATTTTGTAATTGTTTTTGAACTTGTAAATTATTAAAAAACCAATAATTACAAAATTACTTTTTTGGTTTTTGGTTTTTACCTTGAATTGGTCGAGAAGCCAACAATTCTTGTTTTCATATTAATAATATTAATTAGAATTAAATATGTTGTCGAAATTCCGAGTTTCAAGAAAATCGGTTGACCGCGATGGCGATTTACTGAATAGGTTTTTCAGTTTTTATATTGTTGCGAGAAATTAGATTTTGACTGTTGAGTGGATTTCTATCTTTATAGTACTTAACTGCGCCACCCCACCTACATAAAATTAAGGACAATATAATGAATAGCAACAAGCTCCAACTCTAAGAAAAGTTTCTTAACTAAAAATTATTAATTCCTGGGAGAAATTTTTGTGGGCGTTTAAAATCAATTTTATTTTGTCCCAGTAGTATTACGGTCAAATACTTTTTTTCCCTACGCCATGACATCGGCTATTCAGCCATTTTGCGTATAAAAGAACGTTTTCACAGTATAAAAGAACTTAGCCTGCGCAGGCGATTGATATTGTTCGTTTAGTTGAATATCCAGGTGGCACGTGAGAACGATCTCGGATACGAACAACTTCACTCCGCCCCAAAACAGCCAAATACAAAATGGCGGATCTTGAATTTCCGCCTAATTCTCTTTTGCCTTATTTTTTCAACAATGGAATGAAAAAATTGTGTTTTTTTTTTTCTTTATAGCTCACATTAATTAAATAAAACTGTAAATAACATGTTAGAAATTACTTGATTTTTTTTGCACTTTTTTTATAAAAAATTGTTATTGCATATTTCTTAATTTAAAGTAAGAAAAGTAAGTAAGAGGGGATTGTGAGGATAAAAACCTTTTTTTCTCCTGGGAAGAAAGAGGCATTTCTTCTCTCTCCGAACTCAAAAAGTTAGCTATTAGTTTCTCTTACTATTGAAAGAGAAACTGTAGAACTCGAAATGACTTTAAACTGGAAACAAAACAAAAATAAATGTTTCGCGGTTCCTTAAATACGAAAAATTATTCTGCAATTAGTGTGTATTTTATGTGAATAGCCTAAACCAAAAACTAAAAAATAAAGGGTAATGTAATGGAATCGTTTGATGTGATGATTCCCGATGTAGTAGATGTCTTGAAGAGGGCGGAAGTTAGTTGAGAGATTTTGGAAGTTAGTGCATCGAATTATTAAACGGATTTTATAAAATAAATAATAAACTATATTTTAACAATAATTTTAACGTAATCAAGGGTAACTAATAATAACAAAATACTTAGGAATATATAGAAGATAAATAAGTAATAAATTAGAATGATAAAATAAACGAACTAAGATGCACTACTAAATATAATAAGTTTAAATGAAACTGTGTATAGTCGCGTAAACTGCTGCTCGTGTATATGGACGTGCTCGTATCGTCGTATAAGATATAATGATGCTCTCGTTGTATATGATAGAGTTTATATATCGGTGTTGGCCACACTCACGCCAAGACATCTGTCCTAGTGTGCGACCTTGTGCACCTTGGTAGTTTGCTGACCTTATTTACGTCAGTGCCCAACCTTATCGGTGCTTGCTTTGATGTAAAGTATTGAAAAGGGCTTTGTTGTTTGTTTGGCCGGCATTGTCTTGAAGACGGCGGCCTGCTAGGTCGCTGGTTATAAATTGCTCTTTTATTACTGCCATCCTTTGTTAAGATAGCAGCTGGCTGGAACCACTTTGACATTGGTATGACTTTCCATGTCATTACAGTAACTAGAAGTTAATATTCCGTTTAGATGGAATTAATGCGATCCGATAGGAAGTATTCCGTTCAGGTTTGCCAGGTGGAAGTGCAATATTTATTATGCTCTTCTTTTTCTTTTCCGCACCATTTTATTTGGTGACCAAAGGGTTCTTTCAAAATCCCTAGGTGTTATTAATGTAATATAAGAGAACAATTAAATATGGTTCATAAAAATATAAATACTGAAGAAAATCGATTAAACCGTTAGGTATGATTTTGCATAATGGATCATTCACTATTTTGCAATCTTCTCGAAACTGGTGCCTACAATTTTTTTTAACCTGATACATATATAATATAAATAATAAACACATCACTCATTTATTTGAAAAAGTTGTTCTTTGAAAATTGATTTAAAAGCAGTCCTGGAGAAGAAGATCCGAAACTTTAGTCTCCTCTTTATAATGTTATTTCAGGAAACTGTATTATAAGGTCTGCCTTCTATCGGCAATTCTGGGAATTAAATTTTTAATAAAATAAACACGACTTTTTCAAGATAATTGTAATCAGAAAATTAAGAGAAGTCTTTATTATCAGTATTTCATAGAAGATTCTTTTTAATAGTTTGGAACTATTATAGAAAAAAAAATATCTTAATATTTAGTGGGAAATATTAAACTGCACTACAAAATACGTCCATATAACGGGCATATTCAACGTGACAAAACTGTTCGCAATTAACAACAAAATATGTGTACTTAGCACACTAATTAAGTGCTTCTAAAGACAAAATTGATCCAGCAGCAAATAATGTTGTCCGCACAGAAAAATCGATTTTTAATTTATTGTTTGTTATCAATGTAATTTTTAGGCTTAGCTGGGTTTTCTATCAGTTTTTCTGCATAATTACACAACGTATAGCGATCAGGTGGCTGGTCTTTATTGTTTCACTCTCTAGTTCTCTATCGGCGAAAAAAAAATATATAATCTAACAATTATGTTTTAATTTATTCTTATAATTATATAAATAAGAATTTTACCCACAGGGTTGGAAATAAACAAAAAAAATAAATTCAATTTTGAATTACTTATCCAAAACTTTTCGTCATAATTATACTCAAATTTGTTTGCATTATATGATTCAATTATGCTTTTCATTAAGAAGCCTGAAGCCTTCTCGGAGCACTGCCGGCTTCCTGACAGTGTTCTCTCGTTACAGACAAACTGTCCAACACCGGACAGTGAGCTGTAGGGTCTTCTAGGAAGAAAAAAATCTCAGGGCACTTGAGAACCCGGGTCCCCAGCGTGGGAGTATAGTGTGCTAACCACCGAGCTAATCCCTTCCCTCAAAATTACGCTATAATAACAAAAATGCTACAATAAATGCACAACAGAAACAAGTAAAAAAAAACATGCGATTAATAAAACATAAAAATACGAATGCGATATACTTGGAATTACATATTTTGTCGTTCATTTAAAAATTGATTTACCGCTATATTCTAAACTACATGTTTGTCGTATGAAATTATTAAAATTGCTTTTTTTTTTTTCTTTTGCAATCTTACAAATCACACGTGGGATTTTATGCACACACGTGTCTCTTGTAAAGTTTTTCTCCAATCTATACAGTAAGCAATACAGTAACAACCGCGTGGGGGTTCTTTATTACCAGATTGCGCGCTCACTTGCTGTGAGACCATGCTATAATACGGAGCATATGTTCACAAATATACTATATATATAGAAACGAATTTAGTTGGAACATTTAATTTTTAATTTTTAAAATCGGTTAGAATCTTGTTAGCATGAATAGATATCATTGCGCATGTTCCAAACAATCATAAAAACCAGTTTGGAAGAAAACTAATACACTGTGTGGCAGCGCTGTCTGTCAGTCTTCAGAAAAACTAAACGGCAGTTTAAAATTTAAGGCCTAACTCATAAATTTCGCAAATTGAAAAATATAAAAGTAATGGTTAATATATTATGTGCAGTAATATTCGAAATTTAAAGAAAATCCTTTCTATTTTCTTTTTGACAAAATCGAATAAAACCGAAAAAGTTCACAAGTAAAGTTGCACATCAAGCAAGTCTTCTTGTTCTTGCTCTAGAAATTATAATCAGATTTTGTTTGGTATACAAAATTTGAGTGTGCGGCATATAGAGCATTCAATGAGTGCGTGAGTGATAGATAATTTTGAAGAAGGAATTTGTACGAGGGTCTTTCACAATCAGACATTACTGCTGGACACACACACACATATATATACATGTATATATATATAGAAAGGGAGAACAGCTTACAGGGGTTCTATGAGAACAATAGGATGACGTCACCATTCATTCTGACGAATACTTTAATACGAATGCAGTGTATATGGCTCCCTCCCTATAGCCTGCTATTTCATCTTGCACCCTCGCTTGCTCTCTCTACATATATATATATATGATCTGACACCCCTATCTGATATATGTCTTCCAATTTCTCTATCCTTCACAATACCCAGCACAACTTGGCACTCCCAGCACACTCACCGACTTCGAATTATCCTTGGCCGCGTGACTACTAACATCACCCCTAATAGAAAGTGCAGCCCTAACATTCCATGCTTACTCCTACTCGTTACTTTATCAACTCCACTGTCTCTCTCTCTCTCTCTTACACACACAACATACCTCTCTATCACTCTCTCTAAGATAACAGAGTATGCATTATTTAACAAACTAAAATCTTAATTCTCTCTCTGCCTCTCTCTTTCTATCTTTTTGTTCTTCGGCTTTCAGTTTTTGTTAAGGGGATGGAAGTGAAAGAAACGTCTGCAAATGTTGATAAAGTTTATATATATATACATATAATAATACATTTCTTTATTTTAAATCAACTATTTTTTAACACTTTATGATGCGCTTTGTTCCGGCGATCAAAAGAGTGAATAATCGCTTCAAAACTATTAAAAAAAGTATATTTTCTTAAAACTTCATATTTTACTTATATGCTGTGCTAACATAAATATCGAGAAACATAATACATAAAAGTGATAGTTCTATATATATATCTGTGAAGTTAGTCACTCCAAGATTAATGGAAAGCGTTATAGTTGTTTTCCAGAAAATTCAAAAAAAAAAAAACCTTAAGATATATTTAAGAACTTATTCTATAAAGTTTCACTTCGTGTTAACTGATACTTCTTCAAATTTGGAATCCACTAATGCTTCTAGTGTACATTAATATAAGAGTTTTCAACGATACATTCGTACAGAAGTAGTATTTTAGTTAAAAGTGATATACACGTAGTAAAAAGTGATATACACGCGTAAGATAGTACACGAAGTTTTAGAAAAAAAAAAACAAAAATCGTTGGAGCCAATTCCGAGAAAACGCGAAAAATAGAAATAACGATTCAGTAAAGACAGCAGATCCGGTTGATGGATTTTGTCTAAAGGTTCCTAAACAGTACAGCAAATTTTGAGTTATTAGCAAGTTTTTGTTTTTGAGAGATTAGTATTTTGTTGTCATTGTAAAGGGGTTTTCTTAATGCAGAAGATAGTTTTGTTGTCATTGTAAAGGGGCCTTCTTACAGCAGAAAATAGTTTTGTTATCATCGTAAAGGGGCCTTCTTACAGCAGAAAATAGTTTTGTTGTCATTGTAAAAAGGCTTGCTTAAAGCAGAAGATAGTTTTGTTGTCATTGTGAAGACGCTTGCTTAAAGCAGAAGATAGTTTTGATGTCATTGTAAAGGGACCTTCTCAGAGCAGAAGATAGTTTTGTTGTCATTGTAAAGGGACCTTCTCAGAGCAGAAGATAGTTTTGATGTCATTGTAAAGGGACCTTCTCAGAGCAGGAGATAGTTTTGTTGTCATTGTAAAGGGACCTTCTCAGAGCAGGAGATAGTTTTGTTGTCATTGTAAAGGGACCTTCTCAGAGCAGAAGATAGTTTTGTTGTCATTGTAAAGGGACCTTCTCAGAGCAGAAGATAGTTTTGATATCATTGTAAAGGGACCTTCTCAGAGTAGAAGATAGTTTTGATGTCATTGTAAAGGGACCTTCTCAGAGCAGGAGATAGTTTTGTTGTCATTGTAAAGGGACCTTCTCAGAACAGAAGATAGTTTTGATGTCATTATAATCTTCTGACAGCAGAAAATAGTTTCGTTGTATTAAGGACAATTTCATAAGAAATAAAAATTCCATGTTTAGGCAAAATTAACTGAGGAATTTAAAAAAAATTGGTATCAGATAAAGACAATTGAGATTTTTCCAATGCCTAATAGTACATACATTCTAATGAATATAATTATTTGAAATCAAGATTCAAATTTATTAGTAGTATTTTTTTATTTGATCAGAAGAAATAAAAGGGTAGATGACACGATGAGCCGTATAAGGGAAGCCAACAATTATTTCTAGCCGAAGACGTCGTGGACTATACTAGAAATAGTTATGGCAGCATGCCAAAGTTACTGTGCATAGACTTTAAAAAAAAAATAACCCTTCCAAGCAGGCAAATCAAGTTTCAACATATTGTATATTAAAATATAATATTTATACAAGAAATATTTCACTTAATGAAGAAAGAGGGGAATTCAACAGAAAACCCAAATAATATAGACCAATTATTGTTATTATGCAATATTTAAAGTAAACAAAAAAATTAACACATGTATCAATAATTATAAATCTAACATAAGAATCTTTTTATAGAAAATATATATAATATTTTTTTTCTACCGATTTGTTAACTGTGAAAAGCGTTTGGTATAATTGATGTTATTTTTAGACCTGCTTGTGGGCGTTTAGTTAGAATTCTTTGGGTTATTTTGGTATTATCTACCTTCCAAACTCACAATAGTTGAATAATAATAATAATAATATATACAAATTATTACTTAAATTTTATTTTTAATGAATTAAATCAAATAAATATATACTGATATAAAAAAAAAAAATATGGTGTGAAACACTCATACAACTTTCTCTTATGGCAGATAATGCAATAAATTGTAAAAGTGACGAAACTCTTTCTTTAAACTTGAATATTTACTCATTTGCCTCCCCCCACATAAATATAGAGTTGGTAGGGGGGTTATATGTTCCTACTCAAGGCAGGTAGTGATTATATTGAGCTCAACAGATTGAGCACCTTAACAATGGACAAGTCCAAATATCATTTCAAATATTATCATTCAGTTTCGGGGTTGAGGCCGTGTCAATGTTTAGCTAGAAACCTACGTTTCACCCATATTCCAATGTGCTTCTTCACGATCGTTACACCTTGAAAGCTAATGGAAATGTTTGTTAATAGGTTTTTTTTTTTTTTTTACTTAAAATTCTATTCACTAAAATCGCATTTCCGATTAATCGTTTTTCTTCAAATATTCTAGCAAGGTTTCTCATTTATATTAATATTATGTAAGTGGCAGAACGATACTTTACTGAACTGGTACTTCAGTAGGAAAAGATTAATACTACCATTTCAGAACTCGCAAAATCCTGGAAAAAATGTTTCCAATAAAAACGATAGGTATTTATTTATGTAAATAGATAGTATAATAAGAAGTTAAAATAAAAAAACAATTCTTGTAACCATTTTCAAGAAAATCAAGAAAAAATCTGAAAAACATTCCAACAAATGTCACTTGATGATGCACTGATGGAGTTTGCCCGAAACCTTCGTGTCAGATGCGGTGGTAGTACCAAAACGGAATACCAAGTTCGAATTTTCCAGCGATTTTTTATTTTTGAGATCTTTTGTTCACATACACATGCGCGCACACACAGACACACACACACATATATATATATATCCGTCGGTATTTTATCCGTCATAGCATGCATATTTATAATATTGTTCCTGACCGGTTTCGGATTTTCATCCATCGTCACAGCAAATTCACCAACTTCGTGTTTAGAGTCCACTTCAACTTAATGTTCCTGTTACACTCACACTTGTTGGTTTGTTGGTTGTATATATGTGCGGGAGGTTATAAGGTTATGTTACGATGTGTGTGTGTTTAATGACAATGTGGAATTATTATGAATTATTCATAGACATTAGGAAAAAGTGTATAATAAATAGCATATTTTGAAGAATACTTTATAACTTATAACTAATATTTTACACATTATTTTTGAAATGTCTAATCATAATTTATAATAATTCCATTTTGTCATTAAAACACACACATATAATAACATAACTCCCCTTAGTCGACCGGTTCGATGATGTAAGAGGGGATGGGTGGAACTGTGATCTAAACCGGAAGCACCACCTACCTTGCTAAAAACAAGGTATTGCGTTGGTTGCCATAAGGTAATTATTATTATTTATTGTTATTATTCGCACACTCCAGGCCACCGTACCTAGCGCATAGCGCCAAAACCGGTGCCTATGGTCACTTGGCCTTACCTACGTAGTAGGTAAGTTACAGTCCCTGCCACGGGGAGGCGGACCTCAACTCACCCGTTTAGTCCTTTTTTGCCATAAGGTAATGAAGAATAGTGCCATCCCAGCTTTTGAGGACAAAGTTCAAGAAGATAACTTTGTGAGAGGCGCTAATGACCACTGCTGTCGATGCGCAAAAAAACAAAACAAAAAACATAACCTTATAACCTCCCCACATATATACAACCAACAAGTGTGAGTGTAACAGAAACATTAAGTTGAAGTGAACTCTTCTACACGAACTTGGTGAATTTGCTCTGACGATGAATGCAAATCCGAAACCGGTCAGGAACAATATAAATATGCATGCAAAAACGGATAAAATAACAGATGTTATCCAGCATTGCGGACTCACCATCATCCACATATTCAATTTATATAACCTCCAAATCATTTTTTTTTTTTTTTTATTCAGGGGAACCTCAAAATATAATTTCGATTATAAATCAATTTCGAAAATTTGTTATAATTGAATATTACATTTAAAAAAAAGTAACAATACAATCTTTACATTCGATAATATAGAATTACAATACGCTAAATTTGCACTAAGCTAGTCGACGTTCTTCTGCTGTTCATCAAAATTTCCTGAAGATGGCCGAATTCCTTGATAAAATCTATCAGAAATGTAGCTATCATAGAAAAATTATCTGTGATAAAGCAACTTTAAGTAAAGAAGTAACGTGGGAAAGTGCACAAAAAATGCGCTCTTCCTTGATAAAAAGGTACATGCTGACCATGTCAGAGAAAAATTTAGTATTTAGTCAGTAAAATATCCATTTTCTTTATTGGAATTTTTTTATTATTATATAGATATATAGTCATTATTGTTTTATTAATAATATAAATATTTATTATTGTAAAATAAATATAATTTTTGTTTTTGTTTTATTTTTTTTATTTTCAATTTACGTTCAAATCATCCTAGACAAATGACACAAATATATTACAGGTTGTGTCCACATTAATGTTTATATATCCGATATAATCCATCCAATATGGATCGATTGGTGATCACGCAAATAAGCCATTGTGTTTGCCTGTATTCAGTGGCACATCTACTTACTGTCTCTCTACAATATGGTAAAAGGGTAGGTATTATTCATTGAACACTACAGGTATAGCAGACCGGAGGTGATTTTTATCTCATGTCCTACTGGATTAAAAAGCGAAAATGTCCCAGCTATCATTATTGGGCCACCCACCCTTTCTATCACTGTTCCTGAAAGCACTTAACTTGAAAAAAAAAAATGGTGACTGTAGTAAAGTGCGATAAATGTCAAAGTTAATTACAATTATTATTGCTATTACCTTTTTGTTAAATTCTAATTGTTTTAAAATAAAAATATAGTATAGATTGTTTTAGAGACTCTAGAAATCTACGTAATTTTATTACTTATCAACACTGTGTTATGTGAAATGCACAATTTTAAATGCACAACTAATGCAAAGTATCTCAGCCCTCCCAATACTGTACCATAAAATCCTTTATCTCGGGAAGCGAAAATTCATTAGAATGAAACTTTCGCTCAGTCGATATTGACCGAATAAAAAAATCTGGTGTGAAACACTCACACAACTTTCTCTTACTCCAGTTCTCAACATTATAATTGACAAATTTCATAGTTTGTGTACCAAATTTAATGAAATTCGTCGAAAACTGAAAAAAACTGTTCCTGTAAAAGCGCACTTCCGGTTTACTAATTTTCTTGAAACTTGGAATTTTGGCCATCTATTTATTTCTAATTAATTTTTGTTTGGATGATAGAATTGTATAATCAACTATGATAGCATTTTAAAGAAAAATATAACCCCACTCCTTCCCTAAAAGTGCCCTTAAATGAATGTTCCTATAGAAATGTTTTAAGTAAAAGTTGTAGATCTTTGTATGCGTAGTTTATATAAGAAGTTTCAAGAAAATCATCGAAACCATTTTTGAGAAAATCGCGAAAAAGTGAAAAAAAAAATTTAGTAATGTGGTAAATTAAACGCACTTCCGGTTATGCGATTTATTTCAAACTTGGAACTTCGACAATATATTTAATTCTAATTAACATTATTTAAATGAGCGAATTGTCCAATAAACTGAAATAACACTTTAGATGAAAACCTATCCCCACCCCTCCCCCAAAAGTGCCCTTAAATGAAGTTTCCCAGAGAAATGTTCAATAAATTGTAGCTCTTTGTATTTGTATTGTTTACCCAAGTTTGAAGAAAATCTCGAAGCCGTTTTTGAGAAAATCGAAAAAAAGTAAAAAAAAAAAAAAAAAACAATTAGTAAAGTGGTACTTCCGGTTGTGGAATTTTGATAGAAAACGTACTGTCAGATCCCATGGTGATACCTAAACGGAATATTCTAGTTTGAAGTTTCTACGATTTTTCGTTTTTGAGTTATGCTATTCACACACACAGACCATTTGCTAGAAACCACTTTTTTGGACTCAGGGGACCTCAAAACGGATATTTCCGGTAAAAACTCGATATCTAAAATTTGACACGATTACTAGGAGTAAGAGAAAGTAAAAACGGATCAATGAATATAATAACGCCCACAAGAATGTCAAGTTTAAATTTATTACAATTTTTACTTTATATTATTGTTGTAGAATCATATTAAAGGACAGTTATCATCTGTGGTAGCGAAATGAGGCGTTAACTGTAAAGAATGAACGTCTTCTCGGTGTGTGTGTGTTTGGGTCAGTGGAGAAAAATATTTGGCTTAATAAGACAGCACGAGAAATATGAAAGATGAGATCAAATCAAGAATGAAAAGAATTATATTGAAGCTTAGGTGGTGACTGTCTGGGTCACCTGGAAAGAATGGAAACTGAAGAGGCTGTTCGCTGGCCATCCGGAGGGAGGGGAGGTAGATGTAGAGGAACAGCACAGATGCGATGACATGGAACAATACCTCAGGGTATTAGAACTGAGAAGATGGAGGCGGGCGACTCGAGATACAAAGAGGAGTGGAGGAAAGTGACTGGCTAGACTAGGGCCCTTCAGGGGCCGTAATGCCAAGAAAAGAATTACTTCTACAATTTGTACGATTTGTGAAAGTGTCATACTTTCGAAATTTAGTTTTCATCATAAATATGTTTTGAGTGGTTTCGTTATATTTTAATTTTCTCTTACTACTGGTAAGAGAAAGTATTGCGAAATTTTCGATATCGAATTTTTACCGGAGTACGAAACAGTAAATTTTAGAAACTGATCTATGATAGTATGGTGTCAGCCTAACTAAGAAACTGATAATCGCAGACAGAATCAAAACTTCATATTGAACTGCTATCAGGGAGGCTGACCGATAGTAAGGTTTTTTCGTCAAAAATCGCTCAACCGGGAAAATACCACTTTACTAAATGAATTTTATAGTTTTTTTGCGATTTCCACGAAAACAGCTAATGATTTTCATTAAAATTTGTTTGCTATATCAACTGCACATATAAAGAGCTACAACTTTTATCTGAAACATTTATCTGGGAAATTCATCTGGGATCATTCAGCATTCTTTTTAGTGAATTAAGCTAATAAAATATTGAGGGAGGGATTGTTTTATGGGGAACTAATGATTTTAAAAAGTGAAAAGTTAGGGCTAAGGGCGAAAGTTAATAAAGGAATTAAACCTTTTTCTTATATTTTCAAAATATAAGCTTTTCTTAAGCTAATTAACTAGGAGATTTTATCTCAGAGCTTTAAAGTGATAGGATTGATAATAAAATATGAAAAGTATATGATAGTTAGGATTTGGCCAGTTGAAAAGAAAAAAAAATAAATCATACATACTCCTGATACTTTATAAATCAATAAAATTAAATCTAAAAATAAAAACCAACATACAAATTAAAATCAAAGCCATTCTTACTTCATAAGAAATAGTCTGAGCTACTGAAAGTAACCCACCCATAAGAGCATAATTAGAATTAGATCTTCACCCAGACAATAAAACTCCGTAAACTCCTATACCCGTACAACAAAGAAAAAATAAAACCCCAAAACTAAAATTATAAACATTCATGATGTAAGGAAATAACACCCATAACGAAAACGACAATATCAATATAAACACAGGAGAAAAATTTTAATTCTTTTAGGATGGTTTCGGAGGGGGGGGGGAGAGATATCGTCTGCTTAAATCATTTATTGTTAGGTTATATTATGTTATATCATATGCATTTTACTTGCTTTTGTTGTGCAATTTTTTTTTTTTTATAACATTTTTGTTATAATAATACTTTCAAAAGCGTAAGTGAATATACAATACAACAAATATAATTCAAAATTGAATTTATTACATTCTCTTACTCCTAGTAAGAGGAAGTATTGTAAGTGTGTCAAATTTTCGATATCGAGTTTTCACCGGAAATATCCGTTTTGAGGTCCCCTGAGTCCAAAATGTGGCTTTTAACAAATAGTGTTTTTGTGATGTGTATGTATGTATGTATGTGAACAGCATAGCTCAAAAACGAAAAACCATAGAAAATTGAAACTTGATATTCCGTTTAGGTATCACCATCGGATTCTGACAGTACGTTAAGTACGTTATCTGTCAAAATTCCTCAACCGGAAGTACCACTTTAATATTTTTTTTTTTTTTTTTTTTTTTGCGATTTTGATAAAAATCACTTCTCAAAAATGACTCCAACGATTTTCTTCAAACTTGGTATATCAACTACACATATAAGGAGCTACAACTTTTATTTTGAAACATTTCTCTGGGAAATTCATTTAAGGGCAGTTATGGGGAGGGGTGGGGTTAGGTTTTCATCTTAACTGCTATTTCAGTTTATTCGACAAGTCTGTCATCTAAATAATGTTAATTAGAATTAAATATGTTGTTGAAATTCCGAGTTTGAAAAAAAATCGGATAACCGGAAATGCGTTTACTTTACCACTTTACTAAATATTTTTTTCACTTTTTCGCGATTTTCTCGAAAATGACTCCGACGATTTTCTTGAAACTACGTATATAA
>JAAEAF010010183.1:0-14023 GCA_011037195.1 Triatoma infestans
ATATAAAAAAAAAAAAAAATAATTCACTTAATTTTACACTTTCTGTTGATATATTTTGACTAAAACTTTCGCGTTAGATGCAGTGGATGTATCTAAACTGAAATAATGTTTGATCTCCCAGCTTTTTTCTTTTTTCCAGGTTTTGAGATATTTTGTTATGTTCACAACCACACACACACCACAAATACCATTTCCTAAAAATATTTTCTTTTTATTTCCCTCAAATCACATGTTTCCTGTGAATAATCAATTTCGAAAATTAAACACGTTGACAATATCTTTTCTTGTAAAGCAGCAAGAAAAGACGAAAAGATACCCTATAAATAAAGATGATACTATAAAATTTAACATATTTTCCATTAAGCCGATGAAAATAAATACTGACCTATCTACTCTACAATA
This sequence comes from Triatoma infestans, assembly GCA_011037195.1. Taxonomy (NCBI): domain Eukaryota; kingdom Metazoa; phylum Arthropoda; class Insecta; order Hemiptera; family Reduviidae; genus Triatoma; species Triatoma infestans. The sequence goes on from JAAEAF010010183.1 coordinate 403, forward strand.
ACTATTAGAAACCGGAAAGCTTACGTATTTAAAAAAAAAAAAAACAAAATCTAGGGCAAATTATTTATAATAATTACACTTTTCCCTCTAACAGTTTAATATAAATTTTATATAATCTAAATTAAAAAAAAAAAAACTTTATAATATTATCAACAATTATATTATAAATCTAAAGTATAAAATTTTTCCAACAGTTGAAATAAGCGATTAAACTAAACCGGTATTTAAAAATTAAAATATGCAATCTTCTTTAGTTGAAAATAAAACACAAAAGTTTTTATAGTTTTTTTGTTTGTTTTTGTTTTAAAATAATAGTTAATAATTTTAATTAAAGGTTTCATGTTTAATAATGTTGTCTTTTAAATTACTTTTTAGTTGTTTAATTAAAATGAATTTCTTCGATGTTTAGAAATATATCTTCTTTTTTTTAATATATATATATATTTATTTCATCTGCCAAACATTCAAGGCCATAATTTTAGTAAATTTTAGGTTACGAATAAAATTATATAGTTGCAAAAGATGGTAGAATTCTTCCTATTCGAAGCGGAGTTCTAAAATGCACGTTACGGCAAGTAAACGAATTTTTATTTTTTTCATTATCCTTATCCCCTCCTTCAATTCATAAATCCTAACTTCTAAATTTCATTGGGAGATATTCCATCTGTTTATTTATTTTTTTCTTCCAATTTAAAAAATCCATCTTTTAATAAAGTTTAAAAAAGTTAAATTTATAAGACCAGGATTATTAGATTTGGATGATTATATACGGCTTTGGGGAAAAGTATATTTTTCATAAATCGTAGGTTATTAATTTTAGGAATCACATATAGGCAGCCAGTGCAGTAACGGTTGCAGGAGATGATGGGTTGATGACTGGAGAATTGATGAACACACGAACTGTCTAATATACTCACAATTTATATTTCAATGAATTTACTGAGTAGTGAGGAGAAGACTATGAAAAGGGTAGAGTGAGCGATTGAAGCACTCTGTGTTAATTGTTGGTGCGTGATGAATGTAGTATCGTAGAGTTGGCGTGGTCAGTCGCTTGAAGAGAGATGTGCTATTGCTTGTTCTAACAGTGGAGAGATAGTGTGGCTGGGTCTATCAACCTTTCATAGTTGAACAACATGTAGGGACTGTTGTTTACCTTTTAAAGTTTATCTGATGAGTGAATATTAAGCCATTCAGGTGGTTAGATTTTATTCAATTTCTCTTACCGCTAGTAACATCTTCTAAATGAGAGATTGGCTTCCAATCCTATTTTCAAATTCCAAGCCTATTTGCCAATATATTATAGTGGGTGTGGCAGAGGGTTATGCGTAGTCAACCTGCACCTAAAGGCGCCTGGATGTGGTTGCTAATGAAACTAGTCCAGTTTTATCTTGCGATTGGTTTCATTACAACAGCAAACGGTTTGCAAAGCACACTGCTATATGAAACTGCAAAAAGCAATTGTAATAGGATCCGAAGAGAGGGATCTAAAGCAGAGAGAAGGACACAAAAATTGAGAGTCTCACTCGCTATTTAGGCCAGACTAGAGTGGGAGACTCTGTTTATATACAGCAGCGATAGGGGACATTCTTTAGAATAGTTTATTCAGCAGTTACAACGCGTCAGCAGCCAACTACTACCTTTCTCTTCAATCATTGTAAATCTGTCGTTACCATTTTCTTTACATGTGTAAAGCCCTGGCAGTGTGTGTTAATTTCTCATTATATAGTGTTCAGCATTAGCTCCAGTTTATTTATTATTCAAACCCAATTCTCTCCTTCTCATACCCATCATATTGGGATCCGAAGAGAAGGATCTAAAGCAGAGAGAAAGACACAAAAATTGGGAGTCTCACTTGCTACTAGGCCAGACTAGTGTCTGGGAGATTCTGTTTATATACAGCAGCGGTAGCCCTACAGGGGACAGTCCTTAGAACAGTTTATACAGAGTTACAACGCATTAGCCATACATCTACTGCCCTTCTCTCTACTCACTCTCAATCTTTAATTTCTAGTTAAGTGTAAAAGTCCTGGCAATTTGTATTACTTCTTGAATATACAGTGTTCAGCATTATGTCCAGTTGATTTATCTCTTAAACCCAATTCTCTCCTTCTTAAACCCATTATATAACTATACTAATTTTCGCTTCACTTTCTGCTTGTATCTATTAATTTTTTAGAAGACGTTGATTATTTTAGGTTTCTAGAAGCCTTGAAATTCTAGATTAGATTCTCCTAGCTACATATAATAACTACAACAAAATTGCAAAAAACATTGAAAAAAAAAAAGAAGAAATTTTCAATTACTATTTTAGGTCTGTTTTACACTAGATACATAAATAATAAACAATGATATTAAAGTTCCCACGTTAATATCATTGGTTCCACCATATTGAAATGGGATGTTACAATGACCAATTATATTGTTAAAAATGCGTTCTAATGAACAACACAATTTGAACAATTGCAACAAATGATAAAGTGCATATAGTCGTCAATTTGTTAACATTGTAGTTCCTTATAGTATGATTGGATAATCACACACTTCTTACTAGTGTTATGTAATATATATATATATATATGCCTTTTCTTATTTAATAATTATTTTTTAATATATAAAAGAAAACATATAATGAATTTAACATCATATTTTTATTGTTGTTATTTACTTTTTATTTGTGCAAGTAAAAAGAGAAGAGTATGGTCTCGTGTTTGTACTATTAACCTGTTTTCAGTTATCTGTAATGACTGAAATGGGTGGTTTGTATGTGTATGTCTATCTATTTATATATATGTAGAGCTAAAGTTTGCCTTTGATTTGGTAAGCTTAACCTAATCATTTCCACAAAAAAAAAAAACTATCTCTTTCCTGGGTAAGATATAGAGAATTCAAGGAATGAATTATTATCCGTAAATCATTTATACAATTTAAGAATGTCCATTAAACTTTTACACACATCTGAGTTGCCGTAACATGAATATAACAGCGATGGAGATACATGTAGGCTGCTAGCACACAAAGGAGATAGTAATTGAATGTGATTATATTGTAATTCAGAAGGTAGCGCCTAAATCGAACATTTAAAATCGAATTTCACGCATTCCATAAAAGCTGTGGACTCCATAGAAAAGCATAAAACCATAAAATTAATTTTTCCTGAAAAGATGTTGCAAATAAAAATGCGTTTTTAAACGCCACACATTAACCTTATAATCTCCCGCACATACAATCAACAAGTCAACAAATGTAGTGTGTAACTGAAACATTAAGTTGGTGTAAACTCTCTACACAACTTGATAAATTTACTGTGACGATGGATGAAAATCCGAAACCGGAAAGGAACAATAGAAATATGCATGCTACGACGGATAAAATCCTACATGTTATCCAGCAGCATTACAGACCCATCCACATATATATTCAACATTCTTTATATTTCTTAGAACTTCAAAAAATTAATTTTCCTGTACAAGATGTTTTAGTTAAAAGTATTGGGTATTTATATGTACGTATATGTATATAGATAGATGGTGTAAGTAATTTAAAAAAAAAAAAAAAAAATCGTTCGAGCTGTAATGTAGTGCTTTGATGTGTGTATAGGTAGCTTGTGGCGTGAGCGTTTTAGCGAAAAGGGCTTGAATGTTGGTTTGAGATAGAATATAAGAATATGATTTCAGAAAGCACCACTGATTATAAAATAAATATATTTTCTAACTGAATTTAAATAGCTTTATAATATCACAGCGATTAAGTATAAATCAATTAATTAATCTAGATTAAATGCCAAACTCTTATGTTTTAACTTATAACTTGATACTGGTATAGGATACTGGTCTGATGCTTTCACCTTGATTTGTAGCACTAGTCTCTTTAAAAATATCTCTTCTCTTTGTTTCTTCAATTCCTCCCCTGTTAGGAGAAGGGGGTAGTACAATGCCAGTAATTGTTCTTGTACCGTACCAGTAACTGGACTTGTATACCTGGCTAGCTCTTTTGCAATGGAATGTCAATCTTTTTCTTAATTTGAGATAATTTAAAATATTTCTAAATTATTTTTAAAAACTATTATTTTTCGATTTTGTCCTTCCACTAAAGAGCCGTTTTCTGGGGAGGGGGGGAGGGTAAACATTATTCAATTCGGAAATCGCTTTTTTAAATTGATGTCTTTTCACCGCAATCTTCATATCCAGGTGTGCCCATGATGGTAATTATACGGAATAATAATACGGTATTACTAGTTTGAGCTCCTGTGTATTTTTGTATTGAAATATTGGATATTGACATCCAGAAACAAGACCATCCGCTAAAATTTTTTTTTTTTTTATATTCAAAAGACCACAAAAAATATTAATTTCAGGTGAAATCTTAATTTAAAAAATTTTAGAAAGGAAATATGCTGGAAATTTAATTGCGAAGAACAGCAAACGGAAATTCACCTCTGAAAAGCTTTATGGATTAAAATTAAAATTATAGATCAATCACTATCTTAAAAAAAAAAATTAAATGGAAAAAACCCAATAGAAGATAAAATATTTTAAAAGTAGACAGAAAAATAAGAGTACAAACCAAAATGGACGACACATGAATCTAATTAACATATTCAAAGGGCTTGTGTAAATTATTTATATTGAATTTCGAATTGATATATATTTAACCATCTTCCGGGTTATGTTAGAAATAGTGTAGTGACAAGAATACTTTACAACATTTATAATACAAGAAATTCACTTCTTTTTTTTTTTTTATGTTAAAACATATTTTAGACAGAAATTTAGATTAATTTCTGGTTCAATATTCCATATTTAAACTTAAACAAAATTGTTATTATAAAAATCTGATAAATCTGAATCATCATCTGAAGCAATTTATTTATGAATTTTGTTTAGAATTAATTTCAATTACACACCAAAGGCTGACGACATTATGTGCGTTATTTGTTTCATAAATTGCGTCAGAGGATTTTTTTATTACTTAAATAGATCTACTTTTATTCATTAATGACATCTTTCTTTGTAATTATCTTCTTATATTATAAAAATATGAACATTTATAATTTATCAAAATAAATAAAAACTGGAGTGAATCAATTTACATAACTTAATTCCAAGGATGGTAACTATTATGTTGATGGTTAACCCTAACATTAGGACACGTTGGTTTTACGATCAGTAGAGCAGAAACATTAAGCCGACAAAATAGTGTACCATCTGGTGTTGCAATTTAATATTACTAACCCTTAATATTTAATTTAATAACCCTAACTCCTCATCGCCCCAAGAATCATGTTTCCTAGAAAAAACATTTCTATAAAGTGATAGGTTTGTTTCAATCGTGTAGAGTTAGCCATTGTAAGTTAAAATGAAAATAGTTTAAGAAGTTTTCAAGTAAATTAAAATAATAAAAAAAACACATCGAAACATATTCTGTAAAGTTGTACTCCTAGTAAAACGATTTTCTTGAAATTTAGGGTATTAACAAAGCTTTTAAGGTATGTACTTTAATGTGGTATTGGTGGTAAAACCGTAGCTAATTACGAAATTAGCACTTTAGAGAAAAGGTTAAAAGTTGTAGCCCTTCCAAAAATCCATTTTCCTGGAAAAGAATATTTCAATTAAATGTAGGGAAGAGGATTAGCCTAATGGTAACGCGGTAGACTCTCATCCGTAAGGTAATGGGTTCAAATCCAGCGCTACCATTAGATTTTTTTCTTCCTAGGCCTGTTCGGCCTAGAACCCTGTTACAAGAGACCATCATTTGAGGCCGTGGCCGTGCACTGGAAAGTTACGGTCGCCAATGAACATAGATGTTGACGTATATAATAATAATAATAATAATAATAATAATAATAATCTAATAATAAATATTCCTATCCATTCGTAGATATTCTACGAAATTTAATGAAAAAGCATGGGGGCGGGGGGTGTTGGTGTATTTGGTTATGAGCATGGACCTTGTAAGTGGAGACCCATTTCGAGTCCAGCGTATAACTAAATTTTATATTTTATTTAAAATGTTACTAGTAAATAGGTGCTTCCGCCCCCTTCCCCCGACACTAATTTGGTAGTTGGACGTTAAGCCCGCCTGAAAAAATAGGCATATTACTTTACTTTACTTTACTTTAATGAAAAATCATTGGACTAATTTTTTACTTTCTCTTCTTACTCTTCCTAGTAAGAAGATGTATGTATTGTAATTGTGTCAAATTTTCGATATCGCGTTTTTACCGGTTTGTAGAAAATGGTGTATGTATTTTTACCGGTTTTTACCGGTATGTATGTGAACAGCATAGCTAAAAAACTAAAAAATTGCAGAAAGTTCAAACTTGATATACAGTTTAGGTATCACCATAGGATCCGACAGTAAGTTGTCTGTCAAAATTCCTCAACCGGAACTACCAATTTATTGATTTTTTTTTTTTTCACTTTTTTCTTTCATTTTAAAACATTTTTTGAAGGAGAGGAGGTTATAATAGGTTTTCCTCTAAATTGCTACTTCAGTTTATTAAAACACAATTCTATCATCGAAATAATAATAATTAGAATTAAATATGGTGTTGAAATTCCGAGTTTAAAGAAAATCGGATGACCGGAAGTGCGTTTTTACTGAAAAGTATTTTTCAGTTTTCTGTTATTTTCTCTTTAACAGCTCCAATGATTTTCTTTAAACTAAGTGTGTCAATTACACATATTAAGAGTAACAACTTTTATTGAAACATTTCTACGGGTTAAGTCAATGAAAGGGTTGTTTGGGGGGGGGGGTTACTTTTTCTCTTAAAGTGCTATCTTAGTTGGTACAATTCTACCATCTAAACATAATTATTTACAAAATAAATAGTGTTTGTCAAAATTCCGAGTGTCAAGAAATCAGTGCGTTTTTACTGAACAGTTTTTTTAGTTTTCGCAATTTTCTCCAATAAAAACAAAACGACGAATTTCATTAAACTTGGTACTATACTAACTATACAATTTGTCAATTACAATTTTGTAATCTCCAATAAGAGAAAGTGTTTTTGTTTTTAATTAGAAAACACGCATTATCATACATACAAGGGCCATTCGCTAAAAAGCTTCTTTTTTTTGCATACTCCGGGGAATCTCAAAACATTGAGTTACCAATGGAAACTCAATTTTAGACAAATTTATCATAATCACAAAGATGAAAAACAATAAAAATAATGAAAGAACTTAAAACATTATGAAGTTTGGACAGTAATAATAATAATAATTGACGTTACTTATTTATAGCTTAAGCTTAAGCTAAATACGTAGATAGATAACTAACTGAAGTAGTAGCCCCCCTCCGCCACAGTATGGTGTATACTGTGAATGTCATACATACGTTATTGTAATGAGATATTAGATAGCCTCTGGTGACTTTGATGAGAAGTGATTGTGTAAAGACGACAAAGCTAGTTGCCAGTTCATCTCCAATCTATTCATCCAACAGTTATTAGGTATGCCTTGAAGGTTGTTCACCAATCTTCACCATAATTCTCCTCCCTCCATCCTCCCCCGCCCCGCACACATACACATATACTTTACAGAAGCACCACTACTAGAAGATTAAAAAATAAATAAAAATATAAACCTTCATTGGATACGAACATTCACTATTGCTGATTAAAATACAAGCATAAAACATATTTACAATGACTTAATACATTTACTATTTTTGATTAATACATTCCATTTCTCTTTAATCATATCTCATTAAGAAATATAATAGAATTAAATTGTCTACAATATCCTTGTATACAATTTCTTTTCAACTTTGCTATTACTTTCTATCTGAACTGAATGCAGCACTTGTTTATTATTACCTTAACTGTAAACAGTATTTTCCTATCTATAAGTGTCAAGATATTCATAACGCATTGCTACTATGCGTATTTTTTACTTTCTCAACTCCTAAGTAAGAGGAAGTATTGTAATCGTGTCAAATGTTCGATATCGAGTTTTCACCGGAAATATCCGTTTTGAGGTCCCCTGAGTCCAAAAAGTGGTTTTTAGCGAATGGTCTGTATGTGTGTGTGTGTGTGTATGAACAGCATAGCCATAAAAGAAAATCGCCGGAAAGTTCAAAACTGAATTCGGTTTCCCCCCGGATCACGATGTGATCTGACAGTACATTATCTGTCAAAATTCCTCAACCGGAATTACCACTTTACTAGTTGATTTTTTTACTTGTTTGCGATTTTCTCAAAAATGGCTCCGACGATTTTCTTTAAACTTCAAATGTCAATCACACATACAAAGAACTACAACTTTTATTTGAAACATTTCTCCGGGAAAATGTATTGAAGGGCACTTTTGGGGGAGGGGTAGGGTTAGGTTTCCATCTAAAGTGCTATTTCAGTTTATTAGACAATTCTATCAACTAAATAATGTTAATTAGATTAAATATGTGTGCCAATTCCGAGTTTGAACACACATCGGTTACGGAAGTGCGTTTACTACACCTTACGGTAATGATTTATTACTTTCGCAATTTTCTCAAAAATGGCTCCAACGATTTTTTGAAACTCCATATATAAACTAAACATGCAAAGATCTACAACTTTTATCTAAAACATTTCCCTGGGAAAATTCATTTAAGGGCACTTTTAGGGGAGGGGTGGGGTTAGATTTTCATTCCAGTGCCATCCTAATTGATTATACAATTCTATCATCCAAACATAATTAGTTAGAAATAAATAGATGGCGGAAATTCCGAGTTTCAAGAAAATCAGTAAACCGGAAGTGCGTTTTTACTGAACAGTTTTTTCAGTTTTCGACGAATTTCATTAAATTTGGTTACACAAACTATAAAATTTGTCAATTATCATTTTGAGAACTAGAGTAAGAGAAAAGTTGTGTGAGTGTTTCACACCAGATTTTTTTCTTTAATTAACTGGTCATAGATTAAAATCCTCCCTGTCAAAAATCTGGTATGAAACAACTCATACCACTTTCTCGTACTTCTGTTTCATTGAGCTTAAAATTTTATTCATTTCTTTTAACAAAATATAGAGATGGTGGGGGGGAGACAAGTACCTGCCCAGTCAGGTAGTGAAGATTAGTACAAAAGAGAGCGCTAATAACACTGAACCTAGTGCACATTTAAATCAATTTTTAGGGAAGAAATAGCTCCTCAGTGGTAACGCGGAGATCCCGGGTTCGAATCCAACTCTGCTACCCTTAGATTTTATCTTCTTAGGAGCCTCTAGAGCTCACTGACCGGTGATGGACAATGTTGTATGAACGAGAGAACACTGTCCGGAGCCCGGCCATGCACTGAGAAGGCTCCAGGCGCAAATGACCACAGATGTTGAGGCGCCTTAAATTAAAAAAAAATTGTTAGGAATAAAAATAAGAGGTTTAAAACTGTGTAGTTAGCCTTTTTAAATTTAAAGGAAATCGTCATAGTCGTTTTCGAGAAGATTTTAAAATAATTCAAAAATTAGGTATTTTATCCGTCGTAGAATGCATATTGATTTTGTTCCTGACCGGTTCGGATTTTTCCATCCATCGTCAGAGTATATTATTATTATAAAAACGGGTGCCCAAAGGCGCGGGACCTAAGACGTGTGTTATCCCCCCGATTACCCCCCGTGACCCCCTTAATTATCTCCCAACGGTACACTTGACGGTTAATCTGCACCATCCACACCAAGATATCACTAAACTCCACACGTCCACGGCAGTCCTGCGAGAGTGTGTCCTCCCAAAATATACGAACTAGTTCCAGCGAAACGGGGACACTGACATAAGTAGTGATATACCGTTTCCATAACTCCGTCATCACAGTTCTGACAAATGGGACTTGTCCTCCCTATGTTGAACAAGTGACTGGACACCCAAGTGTGTCCAGTCACTATCCCTACCAAGGTCCTCAAACCCGTCCTACTAAGAGACAGGAGATACTCCGAACTTCCCTGCTTGCTTGCCTTTATGAATTTTTTAGCTTGGAGGCACCCCTGCGTATCCCCCCAGCGTTTCTCCGAAGCTCTCGTCTCCCAAAGTCTAATCTGTTTGTCGCGAAACATCTTTGTAACGGCCAGGGCTGGTTCAGGACCACAAAATCGTAGTGATGATCCCTCCATGGCCAGCCGATCCGCCCTCTCATTGCCCTCTATTTCCGCATGTCCGGGTATCCAATAAGATGCACCTTACCCCTCCGAGCCAAAGCGTTAAGCCTTCTCCTACATTCTCCCACTAATTTCGAACTCCACCACATCCGTCGTAGCATGCATATTGATTTTGTTCCTGACCGGTTTCGGATTTTTCATCCATTGTCACAGTAAATTTATCACCAATTGGTGATGTACCTAATATTATCCAGCATTGCGGACCCACCCACATTTTCAACCATGCCAAAATCGTTTCTGTAAGTTAGTAGCGAAACATAGCCCGTGAAGGACCAGGGCTTACAAGATGGCGATTTGTATTAGGGGCGAGGTGTAGGCACGCCGCGGTTCCCTCGCCGTTTAGTTCCGGCCTTTGCTACCTAGGTGTGCTACTAACTACGTAGGCAAGGCTAAATGGCCATAGGACCCGGTTTTGGCGCTATGCGCTAGATACGGTGGCCTGGAGGGTGCTCTAATTTGGAATTTTTGTAGCTTCCTACCTTTTCTCACGATGCTGGGTCGGTCAACACCGACTTTTCCTTCACGGGAACCGAACATAGATTTCTCGTTATTTGGTTTGTTCAATGTTGTTGGCGCTGTATATGCTGGACTGTAATGTAATCACACTGCTACTACCTACCTGGGTAGAGTATTTGCCCCCCCACCACCTCCTCTACGTTTAATGTTGGGACAAATTAGTAAAATTTTGAAGTGTGCAGAAAATTTTTCATTTTAAAATTGTATTATAGTAGTAAGAGAAATTCGTGTAAGTCGTTTCTCATCAGAATTTTTTTTTATTCGTCTTTTTCAAAAAAAAAGTCTTAAATGAGCTATCATCCATCCCAACTGATTGGTTAAGACTAAAATAGCCGCAAATATAGGAAGTTAAACTTGTATCCTTTGTAATGGGAGTTTCAGGGGTTTAAAATTAACAACTAAACACTATTACTACTGCACTCTATTAATATATATGCACTTATGATTCTAAGGACTTGACTTATGAGATTAAGAGACAGGGAGATAAACTCAATGAGAGACTGAGATATAGGCAAGTGCCTGATGTGTAGACTGAATATTTGTCGTTGACTGATTGCACGGAAGGTGTCTTCGCTCTTGAAGAAGGTGATAGATAGAATGGGGCCTCCACTGTACTCTTTTCCTTCAATTTAGACTCGTATGGTAGGGGAAGCAGGACAATACTTCATCCCCCATCCTTGATTGCCTTCGTTTCCTTTTATACGACCTTGGCATTCCTTGCTATCACACACGTGATAATTTGACTAATGATATGCCATCACACCTTATAATGATTTCTATAAATAAACTAGCGAGTCAACAAGAGAACAATCATCAGTAAGAAGGGGGTCATTTCCATCTAAAGTTGTTTCCGCTAATCATTTTTGGAATACATTAAAAAAAATCCCAATTGAAAGAAAAGCTGGCCTTGCAACGCCAGTTGCCAAAGAACCTGAAGAATTACTTTCGGATAGAAAGTGTGTCTTATAAGCGCAAAAAAGTTGATGAGCAGTTATCAGAATTCCTTTGCCCAAGTAACTGGTTCCTCATGACATTAACTCAAATAAGGGAATTAGACCAACAATAATTCCAATGATTATATATTTATATATTTTAATAAAAAAAACTATTACCAAAGCTATTTAACCTGATTCTCCTTCCCTTTGTTAATATCCCACATTTCACCATATTAAAAGCTAATATCTATATTTAGAATAAAAACAAAAATCTTATCCATTCTAATGGGCTTAATATTAATTGGCAAAATTTTTTTAATTTATTCTTTCCTGGAATCCATCTTTCTTACTTTTTTTTTATTAATTTTAATTTTAATTTTTGTTTTTATTTCTCAAAAACCCCCCCCACTACATATAATTAAAGGTGCTGCCTTCTTAGAAAGTCGAATTTAGTAACCGGTTACACTACTTTTTTATCTAAAAGGGGGAGGGGGAGGCGTGGATACAATATCGATCGACTATCTAGTACAATTTCTACATGGAGATGTTCCTTTATTAATTTCAGTATTATTTCTAATTAAAAAAATGGATTCTATAAAGTTTAATTAAATTAATAATATACATGAGTCATTCAGTAAGTAAAAAGATGAAGGTTATTATTTTAACCTCACAATTTATCTATATTTATTTTCACCATTGCTGCTGTTAACAGGAAGTGCTAGCGATCGTGCTAAATTAGTCGGAATTCAGTTTTCACCGGAAATACAATATTTGAGTACGAAAACAATTTTTTTTTTTTTTGCAAATAGTTTTGTATGTTTGAACAAAATATCACAAAACCGAAATGTTTTAAGTGACACAAAACTTGGTGAAATCCGTTTCTGCTGCCAATACGAATATTTCGAGCAAAATCCATCAAATAGGAAGTGAGACATTACTGAATAGTTTCCATTTTGTTCTTGTGATTTTGTAAAAAACGGCTTAAGAGTTGTTTTTTTAAACTTAGTATATATAGAACTTATCTACATACATAAATACCTATCACTTTTATTTGAAACATTTTTCCGAGCAAATTTGGGGGGGGGGGGTGGTGGTAACGTTAAGCTTTACTCTAAAGCACTACTTCAGTACAATGTATAGTTCTACTACTTATACAATATTTAATATACATTAGGAACATTATTACAATTCCAAATTTGAAGAAAATCGGTCAACTTAATCGGGTAACTTTTTCAAGTCCACAAGGTCATAATCTACAAAGATTTTTGGGTTTATCTCGTAAATGATTTCTTCTAAAGCTGGAATGCTAAATGCACAGATATAAACCTATCATCTGGTATTTTATCCAGCATTGCCGATCCATCCATATATTCAATAAACCTATCACTTTTACTTGTAACCTTTTATTTTTTCAATAAAAAATTATTTTACGAGTTTCATACATAGTTTCGTAGAATATGTGGAGTGAAATTTCAAATATATTTGGTTGGTTCTGTTATTACTGTGTTCTTTGTCTTCCCTACCTGCTTGGGTTGGTAGATTGGTGGTACTTGTCTCCTCTACCTATCTATGTAGTCAATTTTATATACAGTTGTTGTGGTAGTTGGTTCCGCAGAGCTGGAAAGCATCAGAGACATTTTCCTTGGTAGCCTGCTTCATTTTGTGGTCATCGACCGGTTTCGGGCGTTCGCCGGTCTCTGGGCAACACAGACTTGCACAGAGCAAATTGAGTGTGTAAAACTGAATCTGCTTTGTACAAGTCTGTGTTGTCACACTGTCTGAAAAACGCATCCTCTGAAGATGAGCGAACGCCTGAAACCGGTCGATGACCACAAAATGAAGCAGGCTACCATGGAAAATGTGTCTGATTATATACAGTTGTTTTAAAAGGAGTAAGAGAAAGTCGTATGAGTGTTTGACACAATATTTTTTTTAAGATAATCCCCTAATATACTCGTGTCCCATCTATCTATCAGTAACATCTGTGAGGAGCCAGTTTTGTCGCATTGGTTTTTCACATCTTTATTGCTGTGGAACAGGGCGGCCG